>PVJD01007557.1:0-82909 GCA_004026545.1 Mormoops blainvillei
ATATACAGTTCTTTCCTGACCTGACCTGGGGCATCTGGTAACCGAGTGAAGTTGTATACAATAGTTTCAGAGTCTATTAGTACTTTTTTCCTGGGGAGGGACCCAATGGTTTTCTTCAGATTTCTAAAGAGAGCTTTACCCCACAAAAGGTTAAGAGCCAAGTACACGAGGCCCAGAAAACAGTTTAGGAAAATCAATAAAAAAAAAAATTCTTTTTATATGACCTGTTTAATTGTTAAAATCATTAATGCTTACTGGTCTTTTAATCTTGAAAACTTGATAAATACACAGTTTAAAACATTAAAACAAAAACAAAGTTTAAAAATAAATTTCTATTTTCTGGTTATTAAAAAACCTTGTTTGGAAGTATTGCTTCTCCAATTTACCTATAGTTATGGTATTTTGACACCCCTGTCCTCTCCCTCTCTCTCTCTTTCTCTCTGTCTCTCTTCATATTTTGCTTGCTGGATTAAACTCCCTGTTTTTATAGGATGACCAAAAATATTGGTGATGATGGGGGTGGTGATGACAACACTTTCAACTTCAGCTGGAAGGTGTTCTGCAGCTGGGACTACCTGATTGGCAATCCTGAAACAGCAGACAACAAATTCAATTCTATCACAATGAACTTTAAGGTAAAGACACCACCTTCAAGAGGCTTTTCTTTGCATTTCTAAGAGTAAAATTGGAGCTGTTCCATATGTTTTAGATAGCAAAGTATCTTGACAATTAAAAAAAACTTCAACTTATCATTTCTACCTACCGAGACCTGGGCAACATTCTGATTATGAATACAAAATACCTGATGACTCATGACAGTGCTACTTCTTCTCTAAATTTGCTAGTAAAATAATACCATTGCCTTAAAATAGGCAGCCATTAGTAATCAGAACCAGGTATTTTACATAATAGAACAATGCTCACTATTTAAAATGACTTTAAAGTATTATTTTGTAGCTTTAAAAAAAAACAACACTATACTGAGCCCTGGTCGGGTGGCTCAGTTGGTTGAAGAGTCATTGGTTTACCAAAAGGTTGTAGGTTCGATCCTCAGTCAGGGCACGTGGAGGAGGCAACTGACTGATATTCCTCTCTCTCTGTCTTCTTATTCCCCTCTCTAACATCAATAAATATATCTTTGGGTGAGGATTAAAAAAACTGTACTGGAAGAGAATTTAGAATGAAACCTGTCCTATTAGATTGATCAGACTTTATAAGAATTCCTCCTTTCTCTCACTTGTTCTCATTTGCTGGCAACATTCACTGGTTTGTGGAATCCCAGATTTAGTTTATTTTTATTGTTCATATTCCAATGTTTGCAAAATTAATTCCTGAGTTTATGATACTTTTCTAGCTCAGATATTTCTCTTTCTTTTTTTCCCTGTTTTTCCTGGTTATAGGAAGCTATAATAGAAGAAAGAGCGGCCCAAGTAGAAGAAAACGTCCACTTGATCAGATTCCTGAGGTTCCTCGCTAACTTCTTCGTGTTTCTAACACTTGGCGGGAGTGGATACCTCATCTTTTGGGCTGTGAAGCGATCCCAGGAATTTGCACAGCAAGATCCTGACACCCTTGGGTGGTGGGAAAAAAATGAAGTTCGTCTCTGCATGCTTTCTATGTGCTTAGAACCTGACATTTGAGATTTTGTGGGTTATGCTTCTATGGTGGAACATGAAATAAGGCCACTCTTCACCTGTCCTTTCCACTCTGCCCTGTGAGTTAGCCAACCCTGTCTCACATTTTCCACTCTGTGACAGCCTTGTTTGCAAATCTGCCTGCTGTCTGTCTGTTTTTAATTTTGGGACATTCTGGAAAGTTGTAGTTGGAAGAGATATTAACTCACATATATTCTAACCAGTACATTTTACAAATGGGATAATGAATCTCGGAAGATTAGGTGATGTGTTCAGGGTCACAGAGCCATGGAGAAAAGTGAGATTTAAAATGTAGGAGTCTTGGTTTCAAGCCCCACACTCTTTTCATGACTGTATGTTGATTTCTCTGTAGACCCTGCACCTGTCATTGAAAGATGCAAATGTTGCCTGAATTCTCTGAAGCAGCAATGATAAAGCCCTTGGTTGCTGTTTTTACGTCATGGACACATTCACATCGCCTCCCTCACTTTGGGCAAGGCTGGGCTTCATGCTGTTTTTCACTGGCAGCCTAACTCTCCATACCCATTTTCTCCTAATTTGTCCTGTTTCTTCGTTCTCTGAGCACTACTTAAATGAGAAAGGCCAACTCTTTGTCAGGAATAAATATTATGATGGTGATTTTCCTTCAGAGCATCTGCCCATTTAGCAGGTCAGAGAAGGGAGGTTAGAGGTCAATATTTAGAATCAGGAAATCACTGATCATATGTTGTTGCTAAGGCCTGTTGCCTTTAATAAAATGTTCTAGTGTACAATGTGGCACCATTTTGGGCTTGGGCATTTTCAAAGTTTGGGTGGATTCAGCCTGTGGGAAGCATAGACTTTCCACACTGAAATTTATGCAGAGAGAGCCTTGTAGAGCAAAAAGATGAATTCTTCATAAGTATAGAATTTTCTTTAAAAATCTTGGACAGAAAATGGTATGACTACTTACAACAAAACTTTCAAACAAGAATGTTCTAGATATTTCAGAAGGGGTAACACTGGAGGTGGAAGACCATTTAAGAGATTAAATCAACACAGACATTTCATAGAAACCTGTAAAATAGAGTCATTCAGTAAAGAGATTTTATTTACTTAAAACAAACAAACCTCAAAGCCTTTACTAAATTTCCTGTCAAAATTCTTTCTTATAGTTGTGATAGAGTTTATGGGCAAAATTTTTATGCTACTTTGGTCCATGGTTCATATGGACCATATTTTTATACAATCGATCCACAGTAAAGGATAACTAGTTGTATCATTAAGAGTTACTTTTTGTAAGAACTTGTTTAATGCCCATTTTAGAGGATCCATGAGTCCTAGGAACCAGCAAAGTTAATAATGGGAATTTATGAATAACTTTATAAAATTTGGTGAACAGAATTAAATTTACCTTATATAAGATTGAACAGGATCTGCCAAGTTTTTACTTTAGACTGAAATTATATCTTGCTGATTTTATGTTATGCTGATTTTTTAGCTCCTGCTGATTATGCTTATATAATGCTCAATAACAATGGAAAAATGTACTGACAATTATTTTCTAGTCTTGTACTTCTAATCATTCAAAACATGGAGTCCACTGGGGGAAATAGAAAATGTTTAATGGTAACAGTTTGAGCTAGGTATTTAGAAAAGACAGTTGCTAAAGTTACCTGAAATCTTTTTTGTAAATTTAAGGAAGGCTTTTTCCCCATCATAAAAGTAGTATCTGCTCTGAATTTTTTTTTGGGGCGGGGGGTTTTACTTCATTTAGCCAAATAATATAATCATAAGAGTGCCAATCAGGAGAGAAGGACCATACATTTCCTACTTGTCCCATTTCTCTCTCTCTCTTTTTCTCTTTCTTTCTCCACCCCCCTCCTCTTGTATCATTCTCTTGCCTTTAGCATTACAAACCAGTTCATCTTTTTGAAACTGTCTTGCCTTGGTTTCAGTGGCTTCAATAATGTCATGCTATCATGCTATATGTTCTTTTGTTTCTCTGAATGCCCTCTGTTTTCTTAGGTAAAACACATTCTTTTTTTCCTCTAACAGTTTATATTTCCCTAAATTCAATATTTAGTCCTGAGCCTATGTCAAGTAATTCATCCTTTCAAACATTAAACTGGCTCATATACTACTGATTGTCAAATTAGTATTTCCAGTTTGGACCTCATTTTTCAAGTGGATCATTTTTCATTTTCTTTAGAAATATCGTTGCGAAATGTATCACCATATCCAAATGAGTAACCATGTAGAACAATGTGTGTTCTTTGGATAAGGAGTGATGTAAATTGCATCCCTCTTTATACCAGGAAACACTGTTATTACTGGCACATACAAAAGCTCATATACAACCAAATCTTAAGAATGTGAGTTGATATTTTCTTTGATGTTTTACTAAAATTGAATTTTTAAAATGCACAAGATAATCTTTAATCCAATAAAAGATCAAAGGAATCTAGCTAAATTTTCTGCAGAATTCTGGAGGAAAGTAATAATTTCTAAACACCATTAACCCAGTTTATCCTTTGTGTCTCCTTATAGATGAACATGGTCATGTCCCTTCTGGGGATGTTCTGTCCAACACTGTTTGACTTGTTTGCTGAATTGGAAGATTACCATCCCCTCATTGCTCTGAAATGGCTACTGCTCCGCATTTTTGCTCTTCTTTTAGGCAACTTGTATGTATTTATTCTTGCCTTGATGGATGAGATTAACAACAAGGTAAATCTTGTGTCTGGATTGTCCTTGCCCTCAGCACATTGTTAACAATCCCAGTCTCAAGATTGCCAGACATACCTTTGAAATTTGTTTTATATTCATTTTTGTTTCCATCACTTTGCCTTCTAGATTGAAGAGGAAAAGCTAGTAAGGGTCAATATCACCATCTGGGAAGCCAACATGATCAAGGCCTACAATGCATCCCTCACCGGAAATAGCACTGGGGCACCGTTTTTTGTGCACCCTGCAGATGTACCTCGAGGACCCTGCTGGGAAACAATGGTGGGACAGGTAATATCACAAACAGAAGTGCGTGACAATTAATGGATTAAAAAAGAGCAGAGTCTATATTTCTTCCATAAGTGTGGCCCAGCTTTTTATTGCTTACTAATCAAAAATAGCTAAAATTTATTGAATGTTTACCATGTGCAGGCTATGAATTTCATATATATTATCTAACACACCCTGCACTCCACACATCCATTCTTTGAGGTAAGTTTTACTTTTACACCCCATTTACAGCCCAGTATATAAAAGAAAAATTATTCTCGAATGAAGTGAGATGTTTACTATCTATTTGTGCTCTAATAAAGCACCTAGATTTCAATATGGACCCAAGAGAATATTTAAATAGAATTCTATTTGGTGTCACCTGTTCACCATAAAAAAAAAAAAAGGTTCTTTGGAAGTACATGATGATTTTAGTAATGTTAATTTTTGTGAAACGATTGTCTCTTAAGCATTAAAGGAAATACAATTTTGGGTTAGTTTTTTTCATGATGATTGTATACATGGCCCCAGCCCAAAACTGGCGATATTTTATCAGACAGAACAAATAATGTTTCAGATGGCTTTCTGGTCCAATAAGGGAAACCAAACCTAAGAAAAACAACAAAAAAAATCTACTTTGGGTCTGTAATTTCTATACAGATCCAATTCATATTTTGAAAAGCCTTTAATTTTATCTCATTAGAACTGACATTTCTAATGTACATTTTTGAAATGATTTTAGACTTTGGTTCATCATTGATGAACAGATATTTCAGAATATGTCATAGTTCTCTGCTAGGTAACGGTTTAGTTTCCACAATAATGTGGTCTTTGTGAAATTATTTGAATAATTTTTACTGTATATTTATTCTTTTGTAGTATAAAGGGAAAGTTGAAAGTTAGCATTAGTCTTATAAAACTAATATAATTTAAACAAATTATCAGATATTATCAGATACCATCAGCCTCAATCAAACACTCATCAGACTTAAGCCAATCAACTGTGATTTCAATTGTGGAAAATGTATGTAACACTAGAACATAACATTGACGATTGAGTCACTAAGTATGATACAATAAGGATTTTATTTTACTTTTTTTGTAGCTTTCAGGATCCTGATAGACCCCTCTCTTTTTATTTATGTTATTAAATACTTAATTTTTAGATGTGTGCATATGATACATGTTTAGAGGAACATGTTATGTATGAAATAATAAATGAAAAGAAGTGAAATGAAAGCTGCTTTTACTTAACAGAGAGGTGCTTGAGATCCACACTGTGGTAGACAGATTAATGGCCCCTCAAACATGTCCATATTCTAATCCCTGGAACCTGTTCATGTGTTACCTTACATGATAAAAAGAATTTTGCTTCTTATTTAAGTTAATAAGGTATAATTAAGTTAGAGGTCTTGGGATAAGAAAATCATCTTGGATCATGTGGGTGGGCCTAATGAAATAGCAAGGGGGGACAAAAGAATCAGAGTCAGAAAGACTAAATGTGACAGTGGAACCAGAGCTTGGAGAGATGTGCCTTGAAGATGGAAGAAGGAGCCATGAGCCAAGGAGCACAGGAGGCCTCTAGAAGCAGGAAAAGACAAGGACGCAGGTTCTTCCCTGATGCTTCTACCTTAGTTTTAGACTTCTGGCCCTCCAGGAATGGAAGAAAATAAATGTGTTGTTTTCAGCCACTAAGTTTGTGGTAATTTGTCACAGCAGCAATAGGGAATGAATACAGCAGAAGACATGGATTTCTGTGTTTCAAGGTTCCTCTAAGCAAAGTCTGATCATGGTGCTTAACAGCAGTCTGTTTCTTCAGACCTAGGCTGCTCCCTAAATCTTCAGCAGTAGTTGCGAGAAATGAAAAAAGAAAAGAAGTATAGTTTTCACAAACTCAAAGAGTGTGAGATGTTCTTTTCTGTACATCCTAGAATGCTGACTGGTGTGAGAGCTAAGAAGCGTACCCTTTACGGGGAAAATCCCTATTAAACAGGATCAGTAAGAGTGGAGATGCTCACTTCCGGGGAGAAGGCAGCGAATAATTAGACATGAATGTCCACGCAATCTCAGAGAACACTTATGTTTCTCATAATGCAGCTGCACCTGTGATATTCCTGCATGTACTGAATTAAAATAAAGGAAAAGTCAGTTATTTAATTCTTCTCTGGAGCTCCTAAACCATACTTCTTGTCTTGTCCCTTATAAGAATATCCTGTTTGTAGTTCTCTTCCTTGCTTCATCACCTTTCCTTACTGCCATTTGTAGTTGGACTTCCTCCTTTTCTTTTTCTAAAGGAGCCTTCGGCACTCCCGAGAAGGTTCACAGGAACCACCGAGAAGGGAGGGGTTGTGGTTCTGAATGGACCGTTGATGAGCCAGGTGGAACCCATGGGGACAAAGAAAGCCCAGAGGTCATAAAAACCCTGAGTGCTGGGAAGTTCTGGCCTTTAAGAGATCAGTGACAACCCCCATGTACCTGGAAACATCTAGTTTAGCCACTTAAAGAAAAAGTACCTCTAGGAGAATCAGTAAAGGCAGTTGAATTTTGAGGGTGCATCCGAAGGACCCATTCATTGTCGTATCAAAAATGTTCCAAGTGTTCTCTCTTTTCCTCCGTGCATGTTCTCTCTCCCCCACCAACCCCCAGGGATACTGTGAGATTCAAAGCTCTCTTTGAACTTGAATATAAGATAATTTGGTGGCTCCTTTATCACTCCAAGGAATCTCAAGATATAGTCAGCCTCATATCCAATGGCACATGATAGGTAGATCCGCAGAACCATTCTTGGGCAAAGGCTATTTGAAGCTATGGACTGAAGTCTGCATTTTAGGCTGGGAGAGAAAGCAACTGACAGCTGAAGGTAACAGCAACAATTTACTGAATGCCTCTAATGTGTGAAGCAGTACCTTTTTGAATATTAAATCAGCCTTGGAGATGTTCTGTCATGAAATCACCCTCTGAGATAAGTTATGTATTTTATAGATGAGACTGTGACTTAGAAAGGTAAAGTAATTTGCTCAACACCTCAAAAGGAAGTCAATAACTGGAGCCCTGCTTTGTGTCCTTTGTCTATAATGCTGAACTGACCCCCAGAAACATGATTAGCATTGACACATACTCTCCAAACTCCTGCCATGGAATTTCTACTGTCTGAGGGCTATGTGATGTCCCTCGCCTAATGTCATGCCTTTGCCTGCTAATGATCCTTTTAGATTTACTGATCAAAGCTGCCCAGACATTTTAACTAAATGTCACAAATGTGAAGCTGTTAGTTGTAGAGCTCAGGGCTCAACAGGAAGCCTGTGAGGACACTGTGCTCCCACCCTTACTAGCCTGCTGTGTGGGGAACTGGATGATGTCCCAGGGGTGGGCTGGGCCACCATTTTTGAGATTCCCTTTTTTAAAGCAGTATATGAATGAATATTTTTCTTCTATGGTATATGAATAAATATTTTTACATTTTATTATAATGCTTAAATCTTCTCATGCTATTTAATTCAAAGTTGGGACACTGCTTAGGAAAAAACAAAAGAATTTCAACCATTGCAATGTAGATTCTTAGGAGGATGAAGAGGACTTCAAAAACACTCTGAACTTTTCTCTTGCCTGAGGAAGTCTTCCCAGCCTGGCAGTGGCAATGTAAAAATATCCCAAATAGCCTACCTCTAATTGATACTGGTTAATAGAATCTGAACGCAAATTGCCCGGGGGATGGAAAGGAGAATAAAAATAAGAAAGGGAAAAGGTATGGCCAGAAATAACTGCAGAAAATGGCTATCATTCAGTCATTCATTCCATATATATGGAGTGCATGCGAGGTGCCAGGTATTGCGCTGGATACTAGAAGTACAATGGGGAAAAAAGGTGGACCAGTTCTCTCCCTTTGAGAAAATTACAATCTCTTGGGGGAAATAAAGCCACTAATTAAATAATTATGCAAAAGTTGCACATTTACAATGGCAACAAAACACTATAAGAATGCAGTGCACAGAATCCTAGAACTTCTTCTATTGAAGACTGCCTTGTCGGCAAAGTGAGAGAGACACCCCTAAATTAGTGATGGTGCAGTGACTGCCTTTGATTGTTGGCACAGGCTGAGTCATGAGATGAGGTCAGAGGGACTGCGACCACGTGCAAAGGTCATGTAGCCTGAAGAAGTGCAGAGTATTAGGTAGGAAAGAAAGCCAGTGAGGCTGGAGTGGAGGGGATAGGGGTAAGAGCAATACAGGAAGAATATGGAGAGCTAGACAGGAGCCAGCTTATACAGACACTTTCGCATTGTGAAGTAGTCTCACGCTCTCTGGGCCTGCCTTTTCACTCCAGCTGTTGCTGAAGCAAGCAACTACATGCCACTGTTACCTGACAGCATCTCAACTGAACTGTACTCATATCCTTATCTTTACCCCAGAGATTCTCTGCATCACCTAGTGGAGCATTAATACTACATGGGGCCATACTAAACTAATGGGAATGAGAGCTGGTGGATTGTCTTTTGAGAGGGCAATTCTGAAGCTTATTCTATGTGGCTATGGGGTGGGTCCCCAGAAAGATCCACTTGCCCCAGTAGTGACAGTGTTAACACACTCTTGGCTAAAGCCTGTCTCTCCTTTTCTGTTTCACTTATTTAGTCTGCACTCCTATTTTTTGACAGCACCTCCCAAAATATACTACCTGCTTCTAAGCCCTTATTATAGGCACTATTTGCAGTGTAAACCAATGCCAGGATAATTTTGTTAATTCATATTTTTAAGTTTTCCATGAGATATTTTTGGTTTTTATTGTATTTATATTATAGTTAAATTCTATTTATGGCAATGATATGCACCTATTTATAATAGAAGCAGTTATTTTTTAAATAAAGTATATTTAAAAATATGAGGTAAACAATACTTCAGATGGTACTTGGATATGACAAGAATTCTGAAGGTGGGACACAACTGCCAGGAGTTCCGAAACCAGCACTCCAAAGTGTGAGGCTGGGCATTAACCTAATGAGCGCTGGTCAAACGGCCCTTGGCCCTATGAGAAGATTTTTCTCACTAGTTATTTTAGAGGTAGCTAGTAATTAAAACCAACTTCTTTCATGATAGAAGAGCACTAGTATTTCTGGCAAAATTATGACTTATTAGATATTTAGTGTTTTCATTTTTAGGGCATAAATTATTGGGAATGAAAAGAAAAAGAAAGCAAAAGTAAATGATCATGATAAAAATGTATTATATCTATACTTATATTTATTGCTATTGTTAGATGAGCTTCATGATGAAATAGTGTACTGTCTCTCTAACATATAACACACACATTTCATACATAAATTCAAGGTCGCACCATTGAGATAACCAGTTTTTAATTTTCCAGACCTTTTCTATGCATGTACATGTATGTAAATATATATTATATATATATACATATATATATTCATATGTACATATAGGATTTTTGTTAACAAATGAGTTCATATCATGCACCCTGTTTTGTAAGTTTTAAAAAACTTACTTCTTATAGAGCATAGCATTTTAGCACTTTTTAAACAACTTTATTGAGAAACAATTCACATACCATATACTTCACAAACTTAAAGTAATTCAATGAATTCTAGTATATATACACATAGTTGTGCATTCATAACCACAATAACAGTTTCTTTTAAGAGCTCATAATATTCTGTTGTGTAGACACCCTGCTTTATTTAACCTCCTCCTGAGCATATTTGACTTGTTTCTAATTTTTAACTGGAAGAAGTAATACTTTCATAACTATACATATAGACTTGTGTACGTGTTTTAATATTGCCATAGGATGCATTTATAGAAGTGGATTTCATTAATCACATTCCACACACTATAAAATGTGATGGATCTTTACAAATCCCCCCCAACCCCCGCCACCACCGTGTGAGTCTGACTTCCTCGTCAGTTTATGACAGTGCCTATTTTACCACATTCTTTTTAAATATTTATCGCTCTGTGAGGCAATAGCTCATTGTTTTAATTTATATTATTATGGTTTCTAAGCATTTTTTAAATGTTTTAATTGATCGTATATTTTCTTCTGAGGATTTCTTATTTGCAACATTTGCCATTTTTTCCCCTAATTGGATCACCCACCTATTGTCATACTGATTTGTAAAAGTTTTTAATGTTTTAGAAAAATTAATGTACTATATTGAGGCCGCAAGTACTTTTTCCAAGTTTGTCGTTTAACTTTGTAAATATTACTGTTTGCTAGGTTAAATTTCAAACTCCGATGTGGCCAATATTTTTGCGTTTTGGGCTCTTATGTCATGCTTATAAAAGTTTCCCAGTAAGAAAACTTTTGATACAGTGATTTTAGAACAGAAAATAATTATTTTTAGACAAAATAAGGGTGAAACATTCTTCATTTGCTGGATGTGTCAAATTAGTTTGTTTACCGTAAATTGCAGTTTGCATGCTCATACTATTTAGAAAAGTGACAAATTTGATGTCAACACTAGGACCATTTAAGGAGAGAAATGCAAATTTTAATGTGGATACTATCTCAACAGGAATTTGTGCGGCTGACTGTTTCTGATGTTTTGACCACCTATGTCACTATCCTTATTGGGGACTTTCTCCGGGCATGTTTTGTAAGATTTTGCAATTACTGCTGGTGCTGGGATTTAGAATATGTATATGTAAGTATGATAATCATTTTTCTCTTATCAGATTATTTTTTGTGGCTTATTGTTTACACATAATATGCAAGAAAAAGACATCTCAGAATTTAGAGTATGGATCTAAAATCTCCCTCTTAGGTGTCAATACATAGTCCCCCCTTATCCTCAGAGGATACATTCCAAGACCCCCAGTGGATGCTTGACACCACAGATAACACCTGATGCTATATGTACTATTATTTTTCCTATACATATATACCTTTTTACTTAATGGAAGCGTTTTATGACTTCTCTTTGGCAGACCTGAATCACCAGCATTACTACTCTTGTGTTTTGGAGCCATTATTAAGCAAAATGTTATTTGAACACAAGCACTGCAATATCACAAGTGATAAGATAACCAAGATGGCTACTAACTGACTAAAGAGTGGGAAGCATCTGCAGCACACCAGACAATGTGATGGTTCATGTCCTGAGCAGGATGGAGCAGGGTGGTGCAAAATTTCATCACACTGCTTAGACAGCAGGCCATTTAAAACATATGCATTGTTCATATTTGGAATTTTCTTCTTAGTATTTTTGAACTACCATTGACCATAGAAAGCTGAAACTGTGGAAAGTGGAACTGTGGCTAAGGGTGGGGGGGTCTACTGTAACTGAAGACCAGTGAGAATGGCTGAGTTCAGAGGGGGTCAGACTTGAGTATCATGGCTTACAATATTGTCACAAATTAGTACAGGATGGCTGAAGCAATGGATGGTGAGCTCAGTAAACCTTGGACCCATAGTTATCTCCTTCCCCATGAAGCTTGCTGGCATTTCTAGAAACAGGGCAGGATGGAGAGTGTCAACTGTGTATTCTATTAATTCCTTTGAATACTGCTAAATAAACTCCTAGACACTTATCCTGGCCAGTCACTGTGCAGTACATTGGGAGATAGAAGGCCTCAAAAAATATGATACATACTTCATAAAGCTCACAATCTAATAAGAGTTCAGCAGAGACACAAACAGGGGAGTTTTGAAGAAGGTTCAGGGCGCTAATAGGGCTCTGGCAAGTGGTGAAGTTGAATTCCAGCAAATTGACTTCCTTTCCCATGACAAAGGCATTGGTTTCTCTGAGCCCCACTGGTGTTGACATTATCACTAATTCACCCTCTACACTCAACCCCAGGTCACCCCACAAAGTTTGAAGGTGGCAGCAGAGCACATACCAGTACTCTGTGGTCTAACACACTGCCAGGTGCTGCCCACTGTCCCTCTTTTGCAGGTGAATCAGTCATCTTGGGAAATATGACCTGGTTGGGTGGGGTGGGGGGGTGTTGGTTATACTCATTTGCTTAAAATCCTCCAGTAGCTCACTTAAAAGGAGTTCCAGATCCCTGTATTGGGCCTTCCATATCCTATATGATCTGTTTCTTTTCTTTCCCTCTAAGCTCATCTCTTAACTGCCTTTGCTCTTTCTAAAGTCCATGAACATTGGGATTCTTTCTTATGCTCAAACACTAGATGGTCCTTGCATTCTTGCTAGCTGTTCTTCCCTCCAAGGGTGCAGATTCCTAGAATTTGGCAAGGCTCACTCCTTCTTGTCATTAAGGACTCAGATAATATACCACCTCCTTAGAAATCTTCTCTGACTGTCCATTCTAATGTAGCCTACCAGACACTCTCAACACACTGTTTTATTTTCTTCATATGATATATAACTCTTTGCTATTTTTTTTAAAGTGCTTGTTATCTGACTCCCTCTGTTAGAGTGAAAGCTCTATGAAACAGAAGCCTTGCCTCTATGCTTAGAGCTATGCTTGTCACATGGCAAGCATTAGGTGTTGACTGGCTGGTTCAACATTGAATCTCCACATTCTAGCACTATCAGGGCAACACCACCCATTGACAAGACAAAGCAACACCACCCATTGACAGGATTCTGCTTGCTTCCAGGTATGTGCCCATGGAGTGAGCTCTGGTTTAGTGTTCTTGAGCCAATGATGTTTCTCTTCTGACCAGTGAAGGGATATCCTTGACTGCTGATCTCTTTCTTGATGGATGCCCTAAGTCTTGAGACCAGTCCAATATTCAGAACTGCTTTCAAGGCTCCAGGCTTGATCCTCTGCCTGGCTATCTGACTTTGAGATCATACTTTTTCTGAGGTCATCAGTGTAAGTGACTCTTGGATGAGCCAAGAGCAGTTAGATAATGCTCTTTGGTGGACGACAATGAGGTAATGCTATAGATCTAGGAGGCTGTTACGTTGTTTCCCCATTCTCTGCTATGAGGTATTCAGCTGGCTTGGTTTCATTTCTGTTTTATTTGCCTGATTCAGCTATTCTGAAGCAGACATAAAAATGGCCTTTTTTTTTTTTTTGGTTAGACTATCATTTGGCTTATGCTTGCCCTATCATCCCTTACCACTTTCTTCTTAAGTGCTAGAACATTTTGCTTCAAATATGAAGTCAGTACAACATGAGCTGGATGCATAAAAGCTATAATTAAATGTCTAATTTATTATTCATTGAGTGCTGACAGTGCTCTTGAGTTAGTACAAAGTACAGGAAAAAAGACAAGTTCCTGTCTTACGTCATAGAGAAAGAATTTTCTTCCACGTTACCTTTCCAAAACTCTTCAGAGAGAAGTTCAGCATTAAAACAAGTTTTAAAACTCTAAGGCTGGATGATGAATCTTTGATGTGGATCTGATTATCATTGGCCCACCAAGTGAACAGCTTACACAGCTGAATGCCTGCTAGGTGCAAACCATGATGAGCAAACCACTGTGTTGGGTGATAAAGGGATATAGAGACAAGAAAGATGTAAGCCCGAGGAGAGGTTGCAAACTTGGGCCTGCACTCTAGGTTCAACCTGCAGATATTTTTTCCTTTGGTCTGCAGAGTGCTGTCTTTGTTTGTTTTTAATGAGCTAACATTTTAAAACTGGTAGGTTTCCATTTAAGAATATGGTTTTATTGCTTTTCTTAACATATTAGAAGACCTGGAAGTATTAGACCCACATTCCCACTTGGAAGAAATTGGCTGGAGCTGAAAAACCACTGCCCTCTTCAGTTTTATTCATTCAGCAGTTTCTCACACTCTTTACTACCCTTTAATCTTTCAAGCTCCCTCTGTCAATACAGAGCAAAAAATATAAATGCCACAGCAGAAACTAACTGTTATGCAACTTTGGGAAGGAAAGGGGAGAGGTCAGTAGAATTGCAGACATGACTGAGAAAGAGTCAATTGAGCCAAGCCTTGAAGGATGATCAGAAAATTCAAAAGATTGAGATGGAAGAAAGCATTATCAGTGGAGGGACAGGTATAAGACAGGGCCCAGCAGCTGAAAAATTTGGATAATGCAGGCAGAGAACAGAGTGTCTGGAAAATTCAGTATGAGTTAACTATGAAAATAAAAATCACAGGTAATCCCACCATTCATGGAATTACTTATTTGAATCACATAGTAGTAGCATTTATTTGTATGCACATATACGAGTACTCTAGATTCATTATAGGTTTCTATAAACATATTTAAAATGTATATATTATAAATGTATATTTTATATATATTATTAAATATATAAAATACATTTTTATAAAAATATATAGTTAATGACTAGTTGCCTGATTTTTTTACCTATCAGTGACCATTTCCCTATGCTGTTAGCACTTCTTTTGTGATGTAATTTTTAAATGGTTGTGTGATATTCTATACATGAATATACTATAATTATAAATATAGCTGGTCGGTTTTGGAACTAAGACTCAAACCCATGTCTGGTCAATTTCAAAGCCCATCAACTAGATTTCCATCATGTTGATTTTCACTGTAGTGCTTAACCCTAGAAATTTCAAGGACTCTGCCACATTGGGACTAATTCATGAGCCAGTCTATAGCATTTGTAGCTTAATATGCTCCCAGGCTTTGCCAGGTCTCTTGCAGTAGATACCAGGAGAGGTTGGGATATAGAATTAGAAGATAAACTGATATTCTCTAGCTAGAAAGGAGATGTTATTTAGGAATCTGGGAAGATGGCATGTTAAAGAATCAGTAAGAAGTCATGGGTATCCCATGAAGGGATGAGAACATGGGAAAAGGGACAGCACAAAGTGGATTTGAAGTTCCACTTGAGCATTGGACAGACTGTCTACAGGTAGCTAGGATTGAAGTGTAAAGCCTCAAAGCGTTGAAATCATTCTAGTGGATGAGGCTAGGATTTGTCCTAGGTCAGTGGTTTTCAAATGTGAGCATACACCAGAACCCCCTGAAGGATGGTAGGAACATAGGATCTGTGATTCAGGAGATGTAGGTTGGGCCTGAGAATTTATTCTCAAGCTGCCGGGTAAAGCTGCTGCTTCTGATCTACGGACCACACTTGAGAACCACTGCCTTAGAGCCACAGGCAGGACAGCCTGCAGCTCGAGATAGAGTGGTTCCAGCTGTGGGAATGAGATTTGTATGAAGAAAGTAAGGCAGGTCATTGCAATAACAAAATTCCCTCCGAGATCCTGAATTTCATTTCACAGTATTCATAGGTGGATGGTCTTCCCGAAATAACTACACTTGCAGAGAGAGAGTGGGTTTCCCAGGCTCCTTAGTCCCACAATACCATATGCCTTCCCCTTGGGTGGATGACTGACTCTACCCACTACCAATAAAGGTCTAACTAGAAAACAAGATGATTTCCAGTCCCTTGCCTATTATGGACCTCAGCCCCAAACCAAACGGGCTCCTTGGATGCTGAGCCTTAAAAATACTATTAGTAAGTTTATTACATTTTATCCAATTTGAATCACTTTATTAGCTCGGATTTCAAGAAAACCTTTTTTTCCTAAGCAACATTTACCTTTAAGCTTTTTAGATTTTAGAGGCAATTAAACAGACACATTGTAAATTGATTTACACAGTTATCATTAAAATATTGCTTTAAAATTTTAAACTATAATATAATCACATGCTTTAAAAAAATCCACCTCTAAAAGAATCAGTGTTGAATTTTATACTGTGTGTGTGGGGATCGACTTCTTACATTTGTTTTATTTTTGTAGTGGGAGTTTCTGAGTTTCATCTCTGCAGTATTAAATTCCATTTCTAAGGTGTTTACAGAAAAGCAATTCTTTAATACCTAGGTCTGAGTTTCAACGAATTACATATTTTAGATTAGGATGGGATTTTAGAAATTATTCAGTTTAGAAGTCGGCAAACTTTCTCTATGAGGGGCTGCATAGTGCTTTTGCTTTAGCAGGTGTGCTGCTGTGATATTACGAGAAATATCTGTTTGGGTGCTCATTCTAAGCTCTTGGCCAGAGCTCCCAATACCTTTGTAGTTTCCTCAGCAATAAAGGTGCTAGGAACATCTTTTGTTCTAATATTTGGTCTTTGACACTGCTTCCTGAGACAGAGCTCCTAAATTCCTTGGAATTTCTTGGGGGATAAGTTGTTTTTGGCTCTAATGAACAGATCTTGACGGACTTGGGTAGCTGCAGGATGGGGGCTGGTCACCAGAAAGTCCAAGCCATGATTAGAAGCTTGAAATTTTCAGTTTCTTCCCCCATCCTCCAGGTGGAGCAGAGGGGCTGGAGAATGAGTTAGTAATTGATGATGCCTACTGACAAAGTCTGCATGAAATTCCCAGAACTGTGGGGCTTGGAGAATTTCCAGGTTGCTGAAAACATCAAGGTGCCGGGAAGGCGGTGCCCCAGGAGAGCGCATGGAACCTCTGTTCCCCTTTCCACATGACTTGCCCTGTGTATCTTTTCCATCGAGCTGTTTTTGAGTTGTATCCTACTATAACATACCAGAAATCTAGTAAATAAACTGATTTTCCTACATTCCATAAGCTGTTCTAGCAAATTAACACATCTTAGGAGGTAGCTGTGGGAATCTTCAGTTTACAGCCAGTCAGTCAGCGTAGCTGACAAGCTGAACTTGTGATTGGCACCTGAGGTAGGGCAGTCTTGTGGGACTGAGACCTTAACCTGTGGTTTGTGCCCTACCTCTAGACACTTAGTATTATAACTGAGTTAAATTGCAGACATCCAGTTGATGTCTACAGAGAACTGGAGAATTGCTTGGTGTTTGGGTAAAAGGGAGGGAAACCCACACACCTGTGTCAGAAATATTGCAATAGAATGTAGTAATAGAGGAAAGTAGGTTTTCTTTTCTTTTTTCTTCCAACAGGCCATATGGCCTCTGTCGTAACTGCTAAACTCTCTTGCTTTAGTCCCAAACAGCCACAGGCAACACATAAACAAATTAATGTATCTGTATTCTAATAAAACTTTATTTACAAAAACAGATGGCAATCCAGATTTGGCTCATGGGCCACAGTGGGCCAACCCTTAATCTAATTTGTTTCATAAACTTATCTGTGAGGAAACTGAGACCTGAAGAGATAAGTGACTGGCCCAGTTCACCCAGCTAGGCAGTAATGGTAGGGCAGTCTTACCCTCAGGTCTCCATCCCTGTCAAGTGTCTGTATCAAAAAATCGCCTGGTACAGAAGGACTGTCTATACCCTTTGTCTGCATCAGCTCAATTTATGCATCACAGCTTTCATCCCTCCAGATGCCCCTGCTGAAGACAGAGGCAGGGGTTCCCTGGCTGTCCTTTGAGCCTTTTTAGTCACTTGGTAATAAAAATATCTCAAATGACCTTTAAGAGTTTTGTGCGCGCGTAAGAATAAAAGGGCTGCACTTCTAAAAGGTTGGATTTTTTTCATTTTCTGTAGTTTGGAGGCTGAATCATGATACTATTTTGAGGCCAAGGTGGAAGTTTTGATTTTAGAACTGACAGAGGGCAGAGCTGCTCTGTATCCACAGATGTGGCAGGCCACCCGGCGGAGCATTTGTCAGACGTGTTCTGTGATCTCACAGGGCTCCAGGAGAGAAGAATAGATGATCCAGAGCAAAGTGCTCCCAGGGAAGGAGAAAGACTCAGGATGAATGTTACTCGTGATTAGAAATAATTTATTTTTCTCCATGAAGACTACATTTTTTTCCATTATTGATTTTAGGATAAAAACTGTCAACAAAATCTTTTTTTTTTTTGCCTCTTATAAATTTTATTGTTTTAAATCATAGACAAGTGAGTGAACTACTTTGTATATATTTTAACTCTATCTTGAGTGAAATCATCTAGGTCATTTTTGTCCTGCCTAATATAATAAGGCTACATAGTATTTCATCCTATATCATTTAATCGTGTTGCTTAACCGTTCTTGTTATGCCATTCTTGCTGGTTTCTTTTCTGAATCTGTTAACAGGACATATTGCCCATATCTCTCAGTTGACTAGGAGAGTACCACTGCCTTTGGTGAAAGTGATGAAGTTGGCCTGGGTTCAAGAATACCTGAGCAAAACATTCGAATGTTGTGATAGTTTTATTGGAGTTCCAAATCAGAGGCCTGTTTTATCTTCTTACAGATATATGCTTGGGCTCTTGGGCTTTGGAAGAACACAGACACTTTCAGGCCATGTGTGCATGTATGTGATGCATGTGTGTGTCAGGGAGGTAGTTATTATGAGGATACACGTGGTCTGAAGTCACATGTGCATATGTCAGGATTGGGGGCAGTGGTAGGACCTGCCACTCTCTTGGTCTCTTGGTATTCTCACTTCCTATATTTTTGCTGTTCTCTTTTTCTCCTAGCACCATTTACTCAGTCTCCTACCTGACTATGCTCTATTTTATATTAAGTGGAAACAAACTTTATTGCCTTTGCTAATTAGCATTAATCCCATTAATAGAAGCTTTCCTTGTAAAATGCCTAAAATGTCACCAGGAAGCCTTTGGATGGGCTACACCAGGACAGACACCTCCCTCAGTTCCTCCCGATGGCCCCTCTGCACAAAGAACAGCCTGGCCCTGCTTCCGTGAGCAAGGTGGTAGTACAGAGGAGGCACGCACTGTGCATCGAGTCAAAAAAACTTCTTTAACTTCCGTTGCATTTCTCTATATTTATTTTATTGTAAAATATTTACATATTTTTGTTGAAAATATTTTATAATATGCAAAACTTGAATAAAATGAAAGCCATAACCTATCACTGACATAAAATAACTATTAATTTTGGTGAGTACTTCCAATGTTTTCTTTATGCATAGTTTCACAATAAGTTGATAAAATTAATGAATGTATAATTTTATGTATTTTTTGTTTAATGTTGAAATATAGTTTTTTTGGCCCTGGTCGGATAACTCAGCTGGTTACAGTGTTGTCCCCATAGGCCAAGGTTGTGGGTTCAATTCCCAGTCAAGGCACATATAAAAATCAACTAATGAATGCATGAAACAACATATTGATGCTTCTCTTTTTCTATCTCTGTCTCTCCCAAATCAATAAATTTTATATATATATATATATTTTTTCTCTTGTGCATGTAAATATTCTTCCAACAGTGATGTAATTTGCTGCCATATGTCATAGTGAATGAGTATATATTGCTTCTGTCCCTGGGTGTATTTACTTAATCAATATATATACTACATTTACTTAACCAATGTTAGACATTTGGATGGCTTTATCTCTACTTGTTTAAATTTTTCAGCATTTAAGCTTACTTTATTAAAACAAGTTCCGAGAAGTAGACTTAATAGGGTCAATGAGAATGAGATTTTTTTAAAGCCTTTTAATATGTATCATCAAATTGTTTTCTAAAAGACTGTTCTGATATTTACTTTCACCAGCAGTGTATAAGGGCCTATGTGATCACACTTGCATAGAACTGAGTGATGACATTTTCAAATGAGCCTTACTATGTTAAAAGAGTGCCTTATTATTTCATGTATTGCTGATTATTTGTTATATTGCTTATTCTGCTATTGTTGCTGCAAGAAAGTAGTTGAGAGCATAGCCATACCTATTCAGAAACATGAAATACTTGCCTCTCAATATTCTCCATTTCAAATACTAATCCAATGAATGCCTTGTGTCTCCTCTAGCCTTCATACACCGAATTTGACATCAGCGGCAATGTCCTCGCCCTGATCTTCAACCAAGGCATGATCTGGTAGGTCTGCTCTTGGATAGCCTGCCACTTTCTGAAAAGCCTCCAAGATCATTCTTGCATAAAGCACTGTGGCCCAGTGTCAGAGGAGACCACACTCTGTGTTTAAGTCAAAATTTGCCTTTGCGGAATGGGCAGCTATGAGTAGTTTCCTTTTTTCTTATTCAAATCTTCCATCTTGGTTTTCAAAAGCATCTGCCTGTTTTGTAGAGCACTTCTTCAAATGATGGGCACCTATCTTCTGGTTGGTAGACTACTTGAAGGCGTTTTATATTTTATATCCTGTGATACTAGAATCTAACAGTGAAACATCAGTGATCCTGTTATCGCATGTTAGGTATGAAATAAATTCATGTAAGTTCTTTCTGAGAAACTGATTTTATCTTGTTATCTCTATTGAATATATTTAAAATGTAGCTTATAGCTACTTTAAAAAATAGTATCTTACCAAACCTAATAGTTTATAGAAAGGAAACACATATTTTAGGAAGGTCAAGATAAAAATATGATCTTTATTTTGGAACTTGTTTCACAGGGCCATTTGCACATCAGAATTATTCCTTTTGATGTTCAAAGGATTGTCATATCTTTTGTTAAACGAAAACATTCTCCTCGTGAACCTTGACAGGTTACAATGAGTTGGTATAGTAGAAATCATTTTTGAGTTTAAAAATTGAATCACACACGCAATTCATCTGGGGACCATGTGTCTTAGAAATCTGTCACTCTTAACTAAAAGCAGCCCAGCCCATAAGCAGTTATAGTGAGCTTCTTTATCGTGTTGATACACGTCTAATATATGGCCATACCATTGTCCTGTGTACAAGTACTGGCTACTAGGTTCAGTTTTTGCACAAGCATCATATGTTACTCAAACCTTTCAACCACAGCTGGCCTCAATTATTAAACCTTTGTGAGATTGGACCTCTCTGCAAATGTTAAAATTATTTTGCCTTAGTAACATAAAGACCAGAGTCAAGGGCGCCATCATCCTGCCATGGGGCCTGTCAAATTCCTGGGCCTCATTAGATCGATCAATGTGAAGAAAAGACTATGAAAAGATTAACTTCTCCATTGTAAGATATATTTTAAAGTGTACTTATTGACTAAATTTATAAGCTACAGCACATGTACCCAGAGAGTCACGGAGGAGCAAAATGCATCCTTAATTCTCCAAGCAGGAAGGAAAGTCAAAGTGGCCCAGCGTATGACTACTGACAAAAAGTCAAGGGAGCAGCTTCCATGGGTTTGGATCTTTCATTTCCTGGAGAGGATTCTGCTGTCATGGCAGAAAAATGGCTAACATTGCTCCTGGGGTAATGAGAAACCACTGTGTTATATCAGTTTTAAAACTCCCTGGCTCTTACAGAGCGCCATAAATCCCTCAAGCCTGGAGGGTTCCATTTGTGCAGCCATATGTTACATGTCTCTTTTTTTGTTCTTTCAGAATTTAGACCACAGGTTTGCCTAGAAATTCATTTTCATTATCAGAAAAGCTGTTGTAACAGCCATCCTGATTGGATTTGCTTGTGATTTTCCAACTGTTTCTATATAGCACTATTGTTCATATTAACCTTCTTAAATACCTAAAAACCTCCAACCCTCTCATAGGTAGATCCATTAGCAAAATCTCTGCAGTATCACTGCACTATCACTTTCTGTGCATTCGTCCTTCAGCTATTGGTCAAATCTGGCTCCTGATTAACTTGAAGAGACCTTTAGAAAGTGATTGTACACTTTTTGTACGCTTTTTGAGTGTACAAAGATAGACACTCACCAGATTTCCAGAAGCAAAAGAACTATTATTCACCTTTAGGCCAAAGATTTGTACAAATTTTCTTTTCCTAACTCCTAGGAAGTAGGTGAGGGAGGTGTGTGAGGTGTATAACCTACCTTTAGTAAGCTCTCTTGTGTGAGGGTACCCTCACATGGTAATCCACTATTTCTTGGGGCAAGAGGATCTGATAACTGTGCTTGGCCATTTGTTACTGAAACAATCAAAAGAGTATAGGGATTTATATCCATTTCCATTACTTTGTGACTGGAGACATTGCTGCTTTAGGAGCTACTAAGTAGTGGAGGTTACTTACCCTGATGTTATTAAAGTCAAACATTTATAGACAAAAATCCATTTTGTTATATATTGACTGAAATAATCAGTAAATCTTTATCTTACACAGTTATTTTTAAAATAGAGAGCACAGACTTTTGTAATCATATTTTCAAGTGATGAAAGCAGAAATTCTCTTTATCATAGCAGGATGTAGAGACAGCAGAGAACACATGGTGAGATGGAAGATGGGTTTGGACATGGCTCCAACTCTGTCACATTATATACCATCCAGCCAATTTTGTCACCTTTTGCTACTTCATTTTCTCAGTTGATCACACGTGAATAATTTACCTGACATGTGCCATGTCACTGGAGTAACAAGAAGGGCTAAATAAAAGAAGCTTTCATTTGCTTTGATCTTCTCGGAAGAAAAGCATTTTATCAGGCTCAGGTATTACAATGATCTTTGCCTGACAGATGATGGGATCAGGTCTGGGTAATGGACTTAGTGAGCCAAGCTGATTAGTGAGTCATGAACAAAGATGAGATGAGCATTAAGGTTCAGATATCACTGTGCCAAGACCTGTTTTTCTAGGTTATGGCTTTTGTGTCATTTGTTCAAAATGCCTATGTGATATTCATTTTGAAAATTTTAAATTTACTTATCCACAGATGCACATATATATGCATATACACATATATGCATGCAAACGACACATGGATATGTATAGGTGCAAATATAGGTGATTTTAGGCAAGTCCTTGTCTTGAATTATGTACAAAATTGTGTCCTAGGATAGACTGGGTTGTGTAGTAATGAAACACAGCCCCAAAGTCATACAAAAGGAAACGTTTACTTCTTGTTTACTCTACAAGTCTAATGAGGGTTGACAGAGGCCCTGCTCCTGTAAGTTACCCTTACTTTGGAGTCCTGGACGGGCAGAGTAGGATCCACCTAGAATATTGCTGGTCAGAGCAACAGAGAGAAAAGAGAGCAAAAAAAAAAACCAAAAGGGTCCTTAAAGTTTCCACCCAGCAGTGAGACACCTCACTTTTTCCTATTTTATTTGCCAAAAAAAAAAATCACATGGCCAACCCTGACTTTCAGAAGGGCTAGAGGATCATCATCCAAAACCATGTTACATTTTGAATATTAGCAGTTGGGGATATGATCTAGTGCTTTGTAATTCCGATCCCTCAGCTAGGACTGCTACTCACTCACTTACCCACGTTTTGGCGGGCTCCAGGTTCTCCCCCACTGCTCTGTAACCAGGATACGCTGTGTTGTTCCAAAGTTTATCCTTTCATCTTTTTTAAATTAACAAAGTTTATACCTTACAGGAGTTTTAGATTCACAGCAAAATTGAGTAGAAAGTGCAAATTCCTTACAAACCCCTTACCATTATGTATGCACAGCGTCCCCCTGTTATTGACAACTCAAACAACTGATAAACCTTCATATACATATCATTATCATCCAAAGTCCATACCATTTTTAAAAAATAGTTTAACTTCTTAAAAAGCCTCTGGTCATTTCAGCATGTTAAAACATCACTCAGATCTGTTGTGTGGAATCCTATTAATAAGATAGGATTCTGAATTGTGACAAGATTCCACTTTTCGATGAAATGGCTTAATATCAGGTTACACAAGTTCAGTTATCGCAAAAGCAAATTTCTTCATCTAACTGAACTCTCCTCCCCCAAATAATATACCAAATTTTCATTAGATTGGTTAGAATGCTAATCCTAACTATAAATGTTGAGGGCTTTATTATAGTTGGGACCGTTTTAAAAATAGGGCTGTTTAAACTTCACAAATAAGTAATATCTAAAACCTCTTTTGGGGTTTGGACTAATTACTTGCTATTAATATGGTTTTATGGTGCTAATGGGTTTTCTCATCAAAGAAAATTTAAAATTATTTTGTTGCAAAAACCAATGAAGCCATCAAGTAGGAACAATTTCACCAAAGTGGCTCTTGTTTAAAAATAGCCTTTAAAAATACTTTCCCTAAACCTGATGCACAAAGCAGTGGATTTCCAGGACAAGCTAAAATGAAAATGTGGACAGATAAACTAAATTAAATGAATGTGTTGAATTTTCATCTTAAAAACACACAAAGCTTGCTATAGGATATCAAAAAAACATAGCATATTAGACACAAATACATCATTCCCATCAGCTCTAAAACACCATAACAGCCACAAATAGAAAATAGCATCAGAAAAAGAAAAACTTAATTTTTTCTCTTTTATTACACAAGAATTCATTAGCTACAACAAAAGTAATTAATCTAAATGTGCAGTTCATTTGAATAGAATGAGTGGTTTTAAGAGTCAATTAAAAAGTTAATTTTGGGGCTATATTTATCAATAATATGAGTGTTAAGGAAAATATTTTGTCCTAGAAGTAGTAAACAGAAGGAACACAAATGTAATACAAATATAGGTTACTATGTTATAATTTAAGTTTACTAATGATAGTAGACTTGATTAATGATCTACATAATTTCTATGAAGGAATTATGTATATAATACCTATAATAATGGGAGAAATGGTAAAGTGTATATGGAAGATGGAAATAGATTAGTCAAATTTATTTATAAGAAGGGCTTGTGTGGTTGAAAGCGGCAATACATTGTCTGTCTTTGGCAAATAAGTATGATGTGAAATAAACAAGTGCTGCGGGACCTTGTTCTGGAGCGAAGACTGTAATTGATCAGAGTTCTCTTTGCTTTTCTAGGATGGGCTCTTTCTTTGCTCCCAGCCTCCCAGGCATCAATATCCTTCGACTCCACACATCCATGTACTTCCAGTGCTGGGCTGTGATGTGTTGCAACGTTCCTGAGGCCAGAGTCTTCAAGGCTTCCAGATCGAATAATTTCTACCTGGGCATGCTCTTGCTCATCCTCTTCCTGTCCACCATGCCCGTCCTGTACATGATCGTATCCCTCCCACCATCTTTTGACTGTGGCCCTTTCAGGTTCTTGTCTTTGAAATTCCATGTGGGCATAGATTTCTTTCAGGCACAGAAATAAGAATGGTCAATCGCCGTATGACTTATTTCTGTTTTCTCAGGCAACGGCATTTTAGTATGCAGGAATGCGGTCCTTTGGATATTCAGGTTCAGTCTATGTCATGGAGGTTCCATCTAATTTTCTCATGTGGGAGTCATAAAATGGGAAATAATTTAAGTGGTCCAGGCTCTGCCTGGGTAAAATATGGGCAATTAATCTGAGCTGTTTCCATATAAAAAGACAGCAGAGAGCTAGAGTGGATGTGAACGTTTTCCTGATGCGAGGCCTTCACATCTAGTCATTTGAAGCCGTTGCTGTTTCATGTGGACCGCCAAATTGAAAAAATAAAATATAAAAATAAATAAACATAGTAGACTACTCCCATGCTACCTAGGGCATGGAATCATTAATAGATAGTAATATAAAGAGGATCTCACAGCTTATAACCCAAAATGCTAGATGCCAGTAAAATATTAAAGCTGTTTTCACACACATTCTCCCTAAATAACAAAGATAAATCACTCAAGCAGTAATAAAGAGTCAAGAAGCCTCTCTGATCCAAGTTGGGAATGCACTTTCTACAGACCCTATGACAGAGCTCTCTCTCTGACATTTATGAAGAAGGCAGAGTCCCCAGGATCTGGGAAATTAAGATTTTGTTCCATAAAGTGATAAATCTGCCACAAGTCTCCTCCCAAAACTGCATGTTGAGTCACTGGGCAGCACACATTTGAGTTATTTATTCTTTTCAGTGGAGAAAATGTAAATGTGAAAAGCCATGTGAATGACAACCATGATGTAAGTTGGACACATATAATTTACCCATCATGCTGTCAGACCCAAGTGACTAAATTCAAGTCAAAAGGTTTGTTGCCCATTGACTTAAGTACAAAAGAGGCATTTTCACTCTAAGAATAGTCTGAGTTATTATTGCTTTACTGGACAAGAAAGGAAACCTTAAGCCAACAGATAGGGCAAAAACAGCCGGAGTTTTGCCAATTCGGGAAGCTGATGTTGACAAGGCTTGTTCATTCTCCCCCCACCCCCACCCCAGTGGGCTGAAATAAATAATGCAGAGAGTGACATCTGGAGACTAAATATGAAATTGCAGTCTTGAAGGAGCGATTGGTCTTAACAAATCCTGGATAAAATGCAGAATACAAAAAGTTCAAGAGATAAGCCATGCAAAGATTTCAGTTAACTGCTAATTACTCATACAATTAAATATCCAGGATAAATTTTAGGTGTGCCTTTTAAATTTGTAACTGGAAACTGATCCTTTTCAGAAAAACATTAAAGAAATTTATACAGGTACATTCACATTAAAAATATCATTGAGCTAAACATAAACAGTGACTGTACAATTTTTGAGGTCTAATTCCTCTCATTACATCATGATTACTATGATGGAATTAAAAAAAATTGTGTCTAAGGCATATGATTTTGAGCAAGTATTTTCTAAGTGGCAGACTTAGGCAAAATTACTAACTATATATCACTATTTTGAGATCAAGAAAATTTAAATATTTTCAACAGAGTATTAGGGAAGGAGTTATCTCTAATCTATTTTGATAGTTTATTTTTCTTGTTAGTTTTCTCATTGTGGAGGCAAAGGAATGTATAATTTGTTATTTGTTTGGACTTAAAAGTTTAAAAGGGTTTTTCAGCCCTAGAAATTAGATGAAAAATTGTGTATTAGAAGGAGCTTCATGACTTGCCATCCTTAGGGACCCTGAATTTGAGGCGGTTTGCCCAGCCTGTCGAGTGAAGGGTATCTGACCCTTCCCAGTACTTGGGTGGGCAGCCAGTTGGCAAACACACATTTGAAGTAGGCTAATGGAGACACCACAGTGAGTCAGTTGATCCTAGATGTAGCTTCATTTTCAGGCACAGTGGCTACAATACCTTAGAAGACCCATTCTACAAAGCAATTTGATGTGATAGTTTAGCTTGTTCTTTTTTCACAAGAGTTGGCTAAGGAGAGTGAATTTCCCCCCAAATTATTTCAATACACTATTGAGTGGATTTACCTTAAACAGTTCAGTAATTTAAAAACTATTTCTTTGGTGTTCAGATGAAGAAAATTCTTTCAATGGCTCCACTGTATTTCCTGACTCTTGATATTTCTCCCCCAGCCTCGTGACTAATAATCTGAACACTTTCTACTTTTCTAGGTTCTCACACCTCTCCCTTCTAACATCATAGTAATTATATTTTTATGTATTTTCATCTTACTGCAAAGGTGATATGTGTTTGTACTAGAAAACCTGGAAATTGTAGAAACATTTTCGCATGAAAACAAACACTACCCATAACCCACCAAGTCCCGAAATAACAACTCTCAACATTTTGACATTTTGTATTCTGCTTTTCTTTTTATATAGATTTAAAAAAATAACAGGGGTCATATCGTATGTTTAGATTTATATTATATTGTGACATGGTTATTACATTACTCATTTTCACTTCTGCTCTATGTGCCTGTTTTTCTTAATAGTGTAGCTGACTTCCAGAGGTTGGGAACATTTTCATCTCTATGAGTCCCAAACACAGTAGAGTGTTAGCCAATGACTTGAATTAATGAGTGCATAATGACTTCTTATTGTGCAGTAAACACTAGGTGAGATGTGGGGGTAACGGGCATAGATTCTGGTCCTGTGGAGCTTTCAGTCTGGCTGGCTGGCCTGGCCTGCTCAGGGACTGTTCTGACCTAGGATGGGTGGAGCTACAGCCATAGGAAGACTACAGGGTAAGTGCTGTATAGTCACAGCAGACTAGAAAGCCTGTTGGGATACTGTGAAGTGGCATATGTTGGCTAGCCAGTCAGCAAAAGGGATTGCCAAAGATTTATAGATGCTTCTATAAGTTTGTATAAAATTAAGAGATCTTGGCTCTTGGTTAGAAACTTGATCTGGAAAAGTTACCCAGGAATCCCCAGAGTTGCCAATAACTTTGCATTTGGGACATGGCTATGATGCAAAGAAGCCGTTAGTAGGCAGGGATTATTTTGTAAAATTCCAGTCCCCCCACTCTAACCACATTCATTAGCATAGCTGGACAGGCCAGAGAGGGGAGGGTGGATTGGTTGTCCTCCTCTCTTCCTTGTTCAACTTCTAACACAGGCTGTACCCCACATGGCTGGGAGGATGGTCGTTTGAATAGATGAAGGAGATGCTTCAGTGGAATAAGCTGATATAACCTTAAATTGTCTATAAACTTCATTCTCCTTTACATATGTTTGTCCAATTAGTGTGTAGATCTATAATTTGTGAAGCAAAATTTATACTTCCATAGTCCAGCGACTCCTAAGAAGACACATGGTCTCATTCTTGGTCTATTGAAAGATATTATTAGTTCATTAGAATAAAAATTGATCCAGACCTTGTGGATCATGTTCATTTAGTAATTGAGAATGTTTAAAGATCAAAAAAAGTAAAACCAAAATATTATATTAAATGTCATGCCAAGCTTTATTCTGATGATACACAAAGCTTGGTGATAGCCTAGCATCTTTTCTGAAAATTACATATTTTCATAGTAAAATCAATATGCATAACAAAAATAACTTAGCAGGATAGGTACTACTTCATAATTTTAATATTATGTATTAAGTTAAGATAGCTATCTGCTTTCATTTTTCTAGTTTATAGGATTTGGGTCTTATTTTAATAGGCTGAGAACAAGCCCATTTAGGACCTTTGCTTTTAAGACTTGTTTATCCTACTCTTTTTATTTTATGTCCTTAACAGTAGAATAGAGTTACTAGTTTTAAGATCTGTCCAGAAGAAATATTGAGAGAGATAGGGCTCATCATTCAGTGTTGCTACTTATTAATAGCTCTCATGAAAGAGAGGTTTCGTGGAAAATGAGACAGAAGCTATTGTATGGAAGGATGTATTGGATTATTTATGGATTTGATTCTGTTATGCTATTCTTGGTGCTCATTTCAAGGCTAATTGAAAAAACTGAGTGCACTGTTTATTCAACCCAAAGAGAGTATTCTCCTACAAAAAGAGCTGGCCGAGGGGTAAACTGATGAGCTATTTATAAAACATATTTCAATCAAAATCTTAGAAGTAATTAAGAATCAAAAGCTTAGAAGCTTTTAAAATGTTCTCCCAATATTGTGATGAATTTCCTATATGCTTTGATTATGTTTCTGTTGGGATAAAATCTATCATATCTTATTCATATGTTGACAATATGAATCTAAGTATCAGGACTTAGAGCAAAACATCAGAACCCTAATCTGAAAGAGTACTTAGGCAGTGTTTGCAAAAGATTACCCATAGTTTTTTTTTTTTTTTTTTTTTTTGCTGTAACCATGGTTTTCCATATGTTTTGAATAAACTTCTCTCTTCTTTTCCCCCCAGTGGCAAAAATAGGATGTTTGAAGTCATTGGAGAGACACTGGAACATGACTTCCCAAGCTGGATGGCAAAGATCTTGAGACAGCTTTCTAACCCTGGGCTGGTCATTGCCGTGATTTTGGTTATGGTGTATGTGTTTCCCCTCCTCACAGAAAGAGTTTTGTAATGTTCTCCCCAGTTCCTTTCCAGTTTCAGCTTTCTCGGCTCTCTCACTCTCTCCAAGGGTTCAGTGCAGATTTCCATGGTGGTGAGAGGCTAAAATTTATGAGCCATATTCTGATCCTGTTGGACATAATTCACAGCCATCTGCATCTGCTTTGCCTGCCTAGAATTACAAGATTTGTTCCCAAGTAACCAAAATAATTATTGGTAAACAGCTAAAGCAAGGGAAACATAAATGTTAAATGCTAAATCTAATCAGCACATTGAGCCTTACCTCCTGGCTCCCATCTCTTGTTCCATAAGGCAGATGGCTGTGAACACACAGAAATGATGAGCCTCTCAATTAATATTCCTCTTGGGGGGTCCTTTGAGGTATATTTTAGGGATCAGGGCTTAAGGGGTCTTTGACAATTCACCCCGTCCTGGTACCCAGGAAACCATCAATAACTGTGTATCCATAGTAATAGAATCGGAAGGCCGGAAGAGTCTAGGAAAGGTCACTCAGTCTGTCCTTCAATGTCAGAGGTGACATATAAAGGGGGACTTGGGAGGGGTCTTTCGTTCCCATATTCCCTTCACCGGCTTCTGACTCTTGGCCACTGCAGATAAACTTACATTCTAAGTAAAAATATATGCTTACTAGACAAGAGCTAAGAAAAGTGCCCTAGGCTTCCCTTTCATTCCCCAAGACCCTCCTAAGTAGAAAGTCTGCAGCCGCCACTGCTCTCAGCCAAGGAGGACAAGTATGAAACCATCCTCAGGGACATGGTGGAAACAAAGCTGACACAAGGGTTGGATTCATTTAAATAAAAGGAAAGCAAAGAAATCTTAGTGAGAGAACTCACAATAGTTTGAAGTAAGTGAGCTGGGCCTGGGCCAAGTTTTTACCATCATTTTTGCAATGGTCATGGTCATGGCCATGAGCCACGTCGTTGAAGGCAGGTGTTAGATTCCTCAGTTGAATACATTAAGAAACTGACTTGGAAGGGTGAAGTGATTTTCCCTAGGTGAGAATGTGGCAAACAGTAATAGTAGGACTTTGACAGTAAATCCAACATTCTTCCCTTTACACCATGACGCCTTCTTTGAGGGAGAGTTAATAGCCTGTGGGGATAATTAAACAGTAAAACATTACTTTTTTTTTTTTTAGAGACTAATGTTTTCCAATTAGATGAAAATGGGCTCAACTTGTTTCATTTTGACACATGAAATTTTTCTGCAAAATTCCATTCTAATTTTTAAGATAATAAGATACTATAGCTTAGGTATTTTTTATTCTTATTGGATAGATTACTATTATATATTTGAACTTTGATCAAGAGGTGGCATTTAGAATCTGGTAGTAAATCTCTCATGTAAGAAAATGACAAGCTGGATGAAGCGTGTTTCACCAGATGGCCCTTGAAGCAATTTTTCCTTCTCCATGTTTTTATGATATAGTGGCTTCTGAGAGCGTGTTAAGTATCCTGTAGCTTTTAAAAGTCAAAGCCCTTTAGTGATATAAATGAGATTGTATTTAAAAATACATACTAAACTTAGTGTCAGATTTTATGAATATATTCTTAACTAGTTGAGAGACAGGTTTATTTTTAAGCAAAGAAGCAACATTGTCCCAATGTGACTAATTAAATATTTAATAAGCTGTGGAAGAAGAACTAACATTGCCTTTGTTCCAGGCACTACCCATATATTAACTCATTTAATCTGCACAGTAAGTGTAAGAAGTTGGCCTCACTGATCATATTATTGATAGCACATGAAGATCTTCCCCAAGTCTAATGGCTAATAAGTGAATTCGAACCCATGTCTTATTTCCCACCTCTTATTCCCTCCACTCATTTGCAGCACCAAAAACTGAGTGGGCATGTTCAGAAGGGCTGAAAACCACTTCAGGGAGGGTCTACAGCAAGGGTGGGCCCAGTTTTTCTTAAAGAGAGTAGACATTTTAGGATTTGTGGACCAAGAGGTAAAATCGAGGATATTATGTAAATTCTTATATAACCATTTAAAAATGTAAAAATCATTCTTAGCTCATGGGCCATACGCCACAGGCCAGGAGTCAGATTAGCCCTGGGGACCATCATTTGCTGACCCTGAACAGTGACCAGGTCCAGAGGAAAACAGGCAGGATAGAAGGCCAAAGAGAGGTCCTGCAAGGCTGATTTTATTTCTGAGGTTCAAATCCCAAACTCAAATTTCAGTTTATTGCTGATTTGATTTTTCAGATCCTGAGGTCTTAGGTTCCACTTTATGGGGCCCAAACAATTGGCTCGGCTTTTTATTATTACCTTTAATTAGATAACACTACATTACAAGCATTTTGAATTTCCTTGTTGGGTCATATTAAATCAGCTTAGATGTGTTTTGGTAACTGAGGAGAGTTTAGGTTAGTTCTCTGCAGCCAGTTTTATTCTTTTGGAAACTAAAAAATAATTTCTAAGGAATGCACATTTTAGGTACATCACAAGACAAAAAAAAAAAAAAAAGTGAAGAATAAACAGAGGATTCCGGACTTGCAAATGACTGGTGAGGTCTTGGAGTTTCCCCTCCAATCCTGGGCACTTTTCTAAGAAAATCTTTATATGACTATAACACATACACACACACACATTCATTGAGCACCTACTTCATCACAGATATTGTACTAGATGCCTTCATGTATGTAATTTCATTCAAACTCCTTCCACTCACATAGAAATAAACAGACCCTGCTAAACCTTGTCAATAATTGTGTTGCCAGCACCAGATGGCTCATAAAGGATATGATTTGGCATGTTGGCGAGCAGAGGAAATGGGTTCAGTATCATTTATTTGCAGTGAAGAGGAATATCAGTTACCTTTTTTTTTTTACTGCATTGTTTTCTTTATTTATTTGTTTTGCTTTAAGTAAAGACGAGCATATTGAATTTTGCAGAATGTTTGGTTGGAATTTGCTCTTTCTAGAAAGGTAAATGTTGTAAAAGCCGAGAGCACTCCTTTATAAAGCATATTCTTTTTGAAGGAGAAATGCAAACGATATTTCCTATGGAATAAAAGCAGGTTAATTAACTATGACTACAAGGATTATATTCTTAGTTGTAAAAGCCAAAGGAAGGAATTTAAGGCAGAAAGTGAGTTTTCTTTCTCTTCAACACATCCCGTAAGATTCAGTAGATATTCCATTCTTTTGAAGGCTATTGACATCAATTTAAAATGTTACTTTTAATTATAATTTAAACTGATGTTAATACACTTCCAAGAAGAGCCTAAAATCAGGCAGTAAGGTATAGTGAACAGAGCCACCGACAGGGGAGGAAAGGACTTGGGATGCAGCTTTCCAGGCGCCCTCCTCGTCACCGGGTAACTGAGTGCACTTTTTCCCTCTCTAGACCTCAGCCAGTCTTTTCTCTACAAAATGAAAGGTTTAAAGTAGAAAATTTCTTAAAGTCTACTCCAGTGCCAACATTCTATGATTTAGTTAATATAAGCTTAAGAGGAATATTGAGGAACTGAAAAATACCATAAATTTTATTATTTTTTAAATTTAGGTTGACCATCTATTATCTTAATGCTACTGCAAAGGGCCAGAAGGCTGCAAACCTGGATCTACAAAAGAAGATGAAACAGGTAGGATGCTACGTATTTCATAGAAACACTGTCTTTATTAAGTAGTAGAGAACAGCAGGAAACCTCATATTCATCTTTTCTCCTTTTTTCATTGTGTAGCAAGCTTTGGAGAACAAATTGCGAAACAAGAAAATGGCAGCTGCACGAGCAGGTTCGAGATATGTTTATGTTGGCAATTTCCGCCGCCCTACGAACAGCATGCTCTTCCTTTTCTCCAAATGGGGGCATTTGGTGCACAGTGGCACTGTTACCCTAAGCAAATCATCACACATTCCTACTGTCCACTTTTTCAACCTTTCTCAGGCATCCAGGGAGTTTGGTTGTTTTCCCAGGGGGAGAAAGAAAACAGAAAAATTCAGGAATGTAAACTTAGCAGTAATGATAGAAAAATCATCTTGTAAAATGACGGAAGATAGAAAAAATACTATATAGTCATATACAAATAGATACAAATGCAGGCTCTGTCCTGCCCATTTGGACCATTTTTATAACTAGGAGGATACACTGGGAAGGTCCCATGAGGGTCCTCTGAGCTTACTGTCATTGATTGTCCAAGCCTTTTCTGACATTAACCCTTTTCTTGTTTTAAAATTAAATCTTATTAATTTTTAAAATATTAGAATCAAGCATTTATCTGCATGTCAAAATTACTGATATACTTTGCTTTCCACATGGAAAAGTGATGCCTAAGAAGCTCAGTGAAAATTTTTTTCAACTTTTCCCTCTTACCTCCTAACCCCTAACTCCATTCCCCACCTATTTAACTCCTAAACTGGTTTAAGAAGGAAAAAAAAAAGGAATGTATTAGTCCACACGGATGAACAAGAGAGTGGTATGTATATATGGCTGCAGGCCTCATTGTACCCTATGATTCAAAGCGATCAAGGCTGAGCTGCATTTTCCTGTGGATCTTTCGACATTGCTTTCTTTTCATGGTGGCTAACCTTTATGGCCCCGGGAATGAATGCAGCTGTATCCTTAGATTTTTTGTTGTTGTTGTTGTTGTTGTTATTATGCTGCTTGTTTCTTAACTGCATTTAAATTTTTTCGGCTTTATCGAGGTACAATCCACAGGTAAAGTTGTAATACATTTAAAGTGTACATGTAATGATTTGAAAAGCACATACATTACGAAAGGATTCCCATCATTGAATGAATTAACACATCCATCCCTCACATACTTTTTATTTTTTTCTTGAGAGCACTGAAGTTCTACTCTCTTAGCAAATTTTAATTATACAATACAGTATTATTATATATAGCTACCATGTTATACATTACAGCCTTAGACCCTATTTATTAGAACTGAAAATTCATACCATTTCACCACCGTTTCCCTATCTTCCCCACCCCCTTGCCACTAACAACCACCATTGTACTCTCTGTTTCTCTGAGTTCAAGATTGCTGTTGTTAGAGTCCACATATAAGGGATACAACACAGTGTTTGTCTTTCTCTGTCTGGGCTATTTCACTTAGCACAATGTCCCTCAGTGTTATCTATATTGTCACAAATAGCAGAATTTCCTTCTTTCATAAGGCTGAATATCATTTCATCGGGTGTGTGTGTGTGTGTGTGTGTGTGTGTGTGTGTTTTGTCCACACAAAGTGGTGGGCAAAAGTAGGTTTACAGTTGTGAGGACATGAAACACATCTTGTTGTATTATTTATTAATCATTGTATTATTTATTTGTAGTACAACTGTATATATACATACATGTGTATAAATATACACACATGCATATATACATGTATATGTGTGTGTGTATAACATTTTATTCATTCATCCATAAATGGACACTTAGGTTGTTTCCATGCCTTGGCTATTGTATATAACACTACAGTGAATGATGGAATACAGATTAATGATGTCATTTCCTTTGGATATGTATCCAGCAGTGAGATTGCTGGATCATATGATAGTTCTATATTTAATTTCTTGAGGAACCTCAGTACTGTTTCCCATACTGGCTGCACCAACAGTGCAGAAGGGTTCCCTTTCCTCAACATCTTCGTCAGCATTTATCTTTTGCCTTTTTGATAATAGACATTCTAACAGGTATGGAGTCGCATCTCATTGCAGTCTTGATTTTCATTTCTGTGATTAATGATGTTGAACATCTTTTCATGTACCTTTTGTCCATTTGTATGTCTTTGGGAAAAAAAGTCTATTCAGGTCCTTTGCCATTTTTAAATTGGGCTATTTATTTTTTAACTATTGATTTGTGTGAGTTCTTTATATATTTTAGGTTTAACCCCTTATCAGATATATGGCTAGCCAATATTTCCTCCCATTCTGTAAATTGCCTTTGCTGTACAGAAGCTTTTTAGTTTAATGTAGTTCTACTTTTTTTATTTCTGCTCTTGCTGCCTTGGTTTTCGGTGTTAAATCAAAAAATCGCTGCTAAGTCCTGGCTGGTGTAGCTCAGTGGATTGAGTATTGGCTTGTGAACCAAAGGGTCAGTGGTTTGAGTCCCACTCAGGGCACATGCCTGGGTTGTGGGCCAGGTCCCCAGCAGGGGATGCAATCACACATTAATGTTTCCCTTCCTCTTTTTCTCATTCCCTTCCCCTCTGTCTAAAAATAAATAAATAAAATCTTAAAAAAAAAAAACTGTTAAGACCAATGTCAAGTAATTTTTCTCTACATTTTGTTCTGAGATTTTTGCAGTTTAAAATATTACATTAAAACCTTTAATCATTTTGAGTTTATTTTGTGTATAGCATAATGAATTTGCATGTGTATATCCAGTTTTCCTAACACTACTTATGAAGAGATTACCCATTCCTTATTTTATATTCTTGGTGCCGTGTCAAAAATCAATTAACCATACCTGTGTGAGTTTATTTCTGGGCTCTCTATTCTGTTCCATTAATCTTTGTGTCTGTTTTTATGTCAATGCCATATTGTTTTGATTATTATGGCATTATAATATTGTTCCAGATTACGAAATATGATGCCTCAAGTTTTGTTCTTTCTCAAGATTGTCTTGGCTACTTGGAGTCTCTTGTGGTTCTATGCAAATTTTAGGATTGCCTTTTTTTTTTAATGCCTTTGGAATTTTGATAGGGATTGCATTGATTCTGCAGATAGCTTTGAGTAGTATTGACATTTTTACAATATTAATTGTTCATTAACAACAAATATTTTTCTCTTTATTTGTGCCTTTGAATTGCTTAATCAATGTCTTACAGTTTAGAGTATACAGATATTTCACTTCTTTAAATTTATTCCTAAACATTTTATTAGTTTTGATGCTATTGTAAATGGGATTGTTTTCTTAATTTCTCTATTTCTGATAGTTTGTGGTAGTGTATAAAATGCAAGTGATTATTGTATACTGATTTTGTATCCTGAAACTTGGCTGAATTAATTTATTAGTTCCAACAGTGTTTTGGTGAAGTCCTTAGGGTTTTCTAGATGTAACATGATGTCACCTTCAAACAGAGACAATTTTCTCTCTTTCTTTCTGATTTTCATGCCTTTTATTTATTTATTAATTGTTCTGGCTGGCAGGATGACAGTTAGTGGGGGAGGTGGAGACATTGAGCAAGAAGGAAAAAAGACTTATAGGCATGGACAACAGTGTGGTGATTGCTGGGTTGAGAGGGGTATAAGGGGACTAAATGATAATGTAAATAATACAATAAATATATTTTTTAAAGAAAAAAAAATTGCTCTGGCTAGAACTCCAGTAGCATTCCAGCACTATGTTGACTAAAAGTGGTGAGAGTGGGGATCCTTATCTTATTTCTGATCTACAGGGGAAGATTTTAACTTTTTGTCATTGAGTATGGTTTTAGCAGTGGACTTGTCATGTGTGGCTTTTATTATATTGAGGTATGTTTCTTCTAAACCCAATTTGTCGAGTGTTTTTATTGTGAAAGGATGTTGAGTGCTTTTTCTTCATTTATAGAGATGATTATACATTTTTTTATCCACCACTTTGTTAATGTGATGTATCACATACATTGATTTGCAACATTTATTGATTTGCTGAGCCATCTTTGCATCATAGGGATGAATCCCATTTGATCATAGTATATGACCCTTTCAGTGTACTGTTGAATTTAGTTTGATAATATTTTGTGGAGGATTCTTACATCTGCATTCATCAGGGAGACTGACATGTTATTTCCTTTATGTAGAGTCCTTATCTGGCTTTGGTACCAGGGTAATGCTGGTCTTGTCAAATGAGTGCAGGAAGAGTTAGCTTCCTCTTCATTTTTTGGAAGAGTTTAAGGAGGATTGGTATTAATTTTTCTTTAGATATTTTGTTGAATTCACCAGTAAAGCCACTTGGTCCTGGACTTCTAGTTGGGAGGTTCTTGATTGCTGATTTAATCTCCTTATTAGTAATTGATCTGTTTAGGTTTTCTATTTTGTTATGATTCAGCCTTCATAGGTGGTATGATTCTAGGAATTTATTCATTTTTTTCTAGCTTATCTTATTTGTTTGCTTATAGTTCATAGTAGTTTATTATGATCATTAATATGTCTGTTATCACCTGTAATGTCTCCTCTTCATTTTTTATTTTACTTATTAGAGTCTTCTCTCTTTTTTTCCTTAGTCTAGCTAAAGGTTTCTCAACTTTGTTTATATTTTCAAAAAACCAGCTCTTTTACTGATCTTTTCTGTTGTTTTTTTAGGTTTCAGGGTTTTTTGTTTTGTTTTGTTTTGTCTTGTTTCTGTTTTACCGTATGTATATGTGTGTGTGTTTGGCATTTCAGAACTCTTTACTGTTATTTTATTTATTTATTTATAAAAAAGACTTATTTTATTTTTAAACAGAGGGGAAGGGAGGGAGAAAGGGAGGGAGAGAAACATCAATGTGTGGTTGCCGGTCATATGCCCCTAACCGGGGACCCAGCCTGCAACCCAGGCATGTGCCCTGACTGGGGAGTCGAACTGGCAACCCTTTGATTTCACAGGCCAACTCTCAATCCACTGAGCTACACCAGCCAGGGCTATTTTTTGTTTTTTATGAGGAGGCATTTTTAGTCTTTATTTATCTTCCATTTGCTCTTTTTCATTTCCTTCCTTCTGCTAACTTTGGGCTCAGATTGTTCTTTTTTTCCCCCCTACTTTCTTGAGCTGTGAAATTAGGTTGTTTATTTGAGATCTTACTTTTTTCATAATGTGGGTGTTTATCATTATAAATTCCCTCTTAAAACTGCTTTTGCTGTATTCCACAAGTTTTTGTTATGTTGTGTTTCTATTCTCATTGTCTCAAGGTAATTTTTAAGCTCCCTTGTATGTCTTCATTTACCCATTGGTTGTTCAGGAGCATGTTGTTTAGTCTCTACATATTTGTGAATTTTCCATTCTTCTTCTTGTAATTGATTTCTAGTTTTATCCTATTGTGTTTGGAAAAGATGCTCAGTATGATTTTAGTCTTCTTAAATTTATTAAGATTTATTTTGTGGCCTAACATATGGTCTATCTTGGAGAATGGTTCATGTGTGTTTGAGAAGGATGTGTAGTCTGCTTTTGGATGGAATGTTCTATGTATGTCAAGAAGTCAGTCTGATTTAATGTGGAGTTTAATTTCAATGTTTCCTTATTGATTTTCTTTCTGGATGATCTATCCATTGTTGAAAATGGGGTATTGAAATTCCCTGCTCTTATTGTATTACTGTCTACATCTCCCTTCAGATGTTAATATTTGCTTTATATATTTATATAAACATATAAATGTTCTGATGTTGGGTATATAAACATTTACAATTACTACATCTTGATGAATTATCTCCTTTATCATTACATAATGACCTTCTTTGTCTGTTAGAGGTTTTTTTCTTTTTTTGATTTAATCTTTATTGTATATTTTCCACCACCGCTTAGTCCCCTAAACCCTACCAGCAGTCACCACACTCTTGTTTATGTCCATGAGTCTTTTTTCCTTTTTGCTTAATCCCTCCACCCATTAGCCTCCCCACCCCCATCCCAATAGCTGTCATCCTGTTATTCATCTAAAAGTCTGTCCCCATTTTCCTTTTTAGTTCAGGCTGTTAATTAGATTCCACATATGAGTTACAGGTTTTGACTTAAAATATATTTTGTCTGATATATGTAGAGCTATCTTAGCTTTTGGTTTCATTTGCATAGACTGCCCTTTACCATACCTTAACTTTTAGTCTGTGTGTGTCTCTAAAGCTGAATTGAGTCTCTTGTAGGCATCAAATAGTTAGAGGCAGGTATGTCATACATATCTGCAGTGCTTTCATATTGGCTCTAGATTTTGACTATAACAATAGGAAAGACAAATACCTTATGATTTCAGTTATCTGTGGAATTTGAAGGACAAAATAAATGAACAAACAAAGCTGAAACAGACTTATAGACACAGAGGATAGATTGATGGATGCCAGAGGGGGACTGAGTTAAAAAAAAAAAAGAAACAGTGAAGGGATTTAGAAAGTACAAATTGGTAGTTACAAAATAGTCACAGGGATGTAAAGTACAGCTTAGGAAGTATAGTTAATAATATTGTAATAACTATATATAGTGCCAGGGGGGTACTGGACATGTGGGGAGAACAATTTGTAAAATAAAGTATAGAACGATTTGTACCCACTATGCTGTACACCCAAAACTAATACAAAATAATATTGAATCTAAACTGTAACTGAAAAAAAAAAAATTTACACTCTTGCTATCCAGGCAAAAGACAAAGCAAAACACTATCCAATTAGTGTTTAGAATAGTGAGGGAAGAGCTTTGATTTCTTCATCTAGTTAATTCTGGTTCATTCTAGTTAAGGCTTACTGCTATCTTTGTCACTTTAAATAATAATATAATGCTGTAGTGTGATATTTTTCTATAATTTGTCCTTAAAATTATGTATAACCTTTGTGAAGGTAGAGACTGTATCTTATTTATAGTTGTTAATTCAGGAGATAATACAGAACTTTGTATATAACACTCAGCATATATCTACTGAACAATGAAAAATTCTTTTTTTAATGAAGAATTTATTGGAAAAATTTGGAAGGAATAAATTTCTATATTAATTACATAAACAGTAATGAATAAATGTTACAAATAGAGAACTTTCACTCTACTGTCTTTAGCATTTGTGAGGATTTTATAAAATAAGAAGAAATAAAGAAATATTTTGAATATAAAAATTCAATGTACAGCACATTTGGAAGATATGGATTTCAGGGTAACTCATTCAGAATCATGAAGCACATGAAAAGCAAAATTTTTATTTGCTTTCCTCTTATATTCTTTTTCTCTTATTAATTAATTAATTTATTTTGAACAGCTGCAGCTGCTGGTGGCCAGTAACTTTCAACGATATGTTGGGGGCCCAGAAGTACTCCACACCTTGCCGTTTAAATGCAATGACTTATGTGAAGGCCCAGAGAACAAACGTTGTGGAGTTGCTATTCTCCTGTTGAACCCTGCTGGATCATCAAGATGAGACTGGCCAATAAGGCTCTGCCAGTCCTAATGCAACAAGAAGGATCTCCACCTTGCTCCAAATTAAAGATTAGTTCCTGCTCTGCCATTTTCTCCTCTGACCCATTTCCTTGACAAACTGAGTTTCAAAGAAGGTGTGATTCAGTAATACAGGTTCATTTCCAAAGCTTTTGCTCATTATGGGCTTTCATTTTATACATTTCTCCTGCCTTTGTTTTTGTGGCCTGAGAGCCGGACTATATTACCCTCTTTTTCTAAGTTTAGAAATATGTTCCTAAAGTACTCACTGTAAACATTCGTTAACTGACTTTATGAAACCAACACCTTGTTTTCTTTCTTTTTTTTTTTCTACCTGTCTCCCCATCTGTGACCTCCACAAATATGTACCCAAGGCCTTTTTATTTGCTGCTGGATTTAATATGAAATAAAATAGTTGTTTTAGAATAAATATCCTAAGTGAATTAGGACCCAGATCAACACAAGGTTGAAGAAGTACATGGGTCTTAGACAACCCATCTCTTTATGAGTTTTTTTTTTTAATGACACTATAAGTGATTGCTATTTCATCAGTCTGATCATTTGACCTCTAATGCTCATATCTCCTGACTTTATATTCTCACATTGTACAATTTTTCTTTTCTTTTGTTAAGGTTAGGAAAACACATACTTTTGTAGGGGGGAGACTTCAGTTTTTAGATGTGTCGAAGCATTATTATTTATTTAAAGTTTAAATTGACTATGAACAGTGACAATCAATATTAGCCAGCCTCGTTGTGTGACTTCAGTTACATCTCCTAACTCATGTCCTTTTCCAGAAGTAAGCCAATTTGCCTGCCATTCTCTGCAGTTGATTTCCTGATTTTTATTACTTTGTCTTCAATTTCTCCTCTTCTATCTTCTAGCTGGCCACAGAAGGATCACCCTATTCCCCTACCAGCCATGTGCTCATCACTTCCATCATATCAAATTCCAGGCTTACTTCCCCTGGTCAAATTATCCAGACTAGCCTTTATTCCCAACTGTATCACTCCCTTGATGGTCTTTATTTGAACTCTTGTATCTTTAATTCAGAGTTTATTAATTTACTGACTTTCCTGTGAACTGTAATGGTTCTTTATTATCTCTTGTATGCATGGATTATCTTTCCTATCCAGATTGTAAGCTTCTTAAGAGCAGGGATCTTATCTTCCAACTCCTTTGTATGCCTAGTATAGTGCTGTGCACAGGTAGGCGCTGAATAAATGCTTGTTAATTAAATTGAATCAATTTAACTTACAGCAGCTGCATTGTGAAACAAAAACTTCTGTTATCTATCTGCAGGAAGATATTACTATGATATAAGAAATGGAATTATCTGTTGATATGCTGACTTTATTGTCTCATTACATTATAATGAAGATGATTAAATAAAGCTAGTGCTTATTTCTACTTGGATCATTTTTGCATTGTGTAGTAATAAGATTAGAGAATTAGTTTATATGTATTGCCAAATTTACAATGTAAATTACATTCCCTTGTTCTCGATCTACTTTATAAGGAAGATGATGAGAGCTGACAAACTATCTCCCGAGGACTTCATCTCCTAAGGGTAATGTACTTTTTAAACAAATCCTCGTGGTATAAGTTTCAATCTTTCTATAAATTAAAAAAAATAAGTTTGATTTTTATTGCACTTAAATACCAGCCTGATTTAAGTTAAGCATTTTTAGAAAGTTTTACCCTTTCAGTTTTCAGACAGCTGTTGAAAATATTTCCACATTACTAAAGGGCTGTGTATTTGAAACAGTGAATGCCAACTCCAAAGATGTTTTACAACTGACTATTCAGAAAATAGCCCCACACTAAAAGGGCTCTCATTACTATGGTTTATTCCGGTATCATTATTTCTACATCTGATGATCAAAGCCATAGGAAAACTTTAGAGGGTAAACAACCAACCGGACCGAACCTTTTATGCTTGGAGAGGAATAAAAAATAAATTCTGATAAATATATGCAAAAACTAAATTTAATTATCTGGAGAGGTTTACCATTCGTTTGAAAAACTGCAAACGTATAGTTTAACACTTTCTTTAAATTATTTCCTTTGACTTCTGAGAGGAACATGCCATTTTAACCATATTGAAGGTTTTATATTAAGTAAGCCCTGACCTGTTTTCTTATCCTGATGTATCCCTACAAATACCAGAACCAGAGTTCATACTGACCAGGTCTGGAAATGTTATCGGTGACCCAAATCTTGTCATATGGTTCCCCTAGTTGCCTTAGAGGTACAGCCCTTGCTATCTTTATTCCTCAGTAGGTGAGTTGATAAGAAGAGATTTTGCATCAGCTTCTCTGCCTAACCCTCCAATGCCTTTTGTGAACTGGAGTTCTGCCTTTAACTCAATCAACTTGGATGAAACTTGGACTATTCCGCTTTGTTTTACCAGCCCCTTCAAAAATGTATGCGTAGATTATGGGGGAGTGGGCTGGTAATAAACACTGTGGTCATAGTGGACATAGAAACTATAGGAGCCATGATGAGGCCAGTGTACCTTCATACATTTGATAAGCATTTATCAAATACTGTGTGTCAAACATTTATCAAACATTATGTATCCCAAGTATTACCTGGGGATTTTTTTTCTCTCTAGATTTTTTCCCACTGTTTTATCCCACCTGCCATATTGACCTCGTTGGTCTCCAGCATCTTCCAGAATGATGCTAGAGCTTGAAAAGCTATTTTAGAATGGAACAAAATCAATAATACTTTCCATTCAGGGCAAGACTGTCCCTTTCTTTAAAATGACAGAGATATTACAGTACACTATTAAATAGAAATTGGAAAAAAAGATTTACCCTCTCTTATTTTCTATCACGTGCTATGTCAAGCAAAATTCAGATATTATCCTCACTTTTTCCAGCACTCTCCCAAAGTTAAGACTTGTTGATGGACAAATAAACCTGAACCTCAGAATTGGCATCTCATAGTTAGGGAATGGGTTTGCAAACCATGTTTTTGTGGGGAAAGCCAAGGGAGTGTTTCTAATGGGAAATCGAGGAGATGAGGTTGAGGTGGGAATCTGATGATTTTATTGCCTCCCTTGAGTCAAAAATACTGACCTGGATAATTTCCAGTCATAACTTTCTTTGCCTTATTTGGTTTATGAAGATAGGAGTGTCTCCACAATTTATTTGTAAGGAAACATATACCAAAAGAATAAGTAAGTAGGCTTCAGAAACAAGAGACTTAATGAGGTTGGTAAGGTTATTCACAGATTTCAATGCAGACAGGCTCTTGATTTTTTGGAAGAGACATTGAGACCCAAGCACAATTAGGAACAAAAAATAAACAACCATCATAGCCTTTATTCACATCTTCTTTCTTCTGCAAGAAAGATATTCCACTGTATGATGTTGACAGGTGCTCTCAAACCCTGATACGAGAATTATTTTTCTCAAACAAAGCTTTTTTGTAATAGATCCCCTTGGATACGTGGTCTTAGATGACCCAGCTGCTTTTTTCAGAATGAGTCTTGGTGACAATAATTATGAATAATAGGAAAATGTATATATGAAATACTTGACCTCTTCTGGGAGTTTAGATATTATGTGACACATGTTAGGTATTATCAAACACATCTTTTTCATACATATCAAGTGCCCATACAAATCCTTATGGTTATTTTAAAAACTTTTAACAGTAGTGTATGTTAATCACAGCAAATTTAGAAAATATTAATAGAATAAAAAAGTAAATAACTCTATCACCCAGAATAACTTCTGTTAACATTTTGGTGTTTTGCTTTTTTCAGATTCACACATACACACAGACTATATGAATTATTTTGGATCATAAGATATATTTATTTTTCATCCTTATTTAACATTTGCTCATGTAATAAAATCACTTCAGAACATTTTAATGGCTATAAAATATTCTTTAATATTAATACAGTATAATTAATTGAAATATTTTACTGTCATAGATTTAGATTGAGTACTTAAAGATCAAATGTTAACTAAGTTTGCATACTTATAGAACACATATTTGTACAAAAGCATTAATTGATAGTATATATATGTATATTTGAAGACAGTTTTTGTCATCTTATAGATACACTCATATTACTCTTTATACTCAAGAATGTATTTCCCAATTCAGCTTTTTCCTAATTTCTTAATGTATTTCCTAATTAGCTTTAAATGCCACTGAATTTATCTCCTGATATTGTTTTAGTTGTGGCTATAAAAAAGCTCTTTTTAGGAACTACGTCATTTTTTTTTCTTAGAATTTTAAGGTTGAGAAAAATACTTAAAATAATTTATTTTGGAAGCCAAATATCATACACTATATTAAATTAAGTATCATCTACATATGATAATCTAAAGTGCCACCTGGAATGCTAACATTTTTTTCCCATTTTATTCGATTTACTAAAATCTTGGTCATAGTTGCTGAATTTACATTTTGATTGTGATATTAAAGGTGGTCCAAAATTATCTCTCCACATCAAAGAAGACAAGCAAATTCTCTGGTTTTGGTTGTTTTCTACCTTTCATTGTTTACACTATTACAGATGTTCCCATTTTCAGCCCCCTTGCCCAGCTCCACCCAGCCCTTGCCCCTCCCCGCTTCAGTCCATCACCACCACACCGTTGTCCGTGTCTGTGGGTTATCCCATATACTCATATGTTCTTTGGCTAATGTTTTCACTTTCTTTCATCTAGCCCCCTCTTTCCCCATCCTCTCTGACAGGGTGTCAGTGTGTTCCCTGTATCCATGCCTCTGTTTCTACTTTGTCGGTCAATTTATTTTGTTCATTAAAGAATTCCTGATATTTTATTATAAGTTTAGTTTTTATGTTGCTGATGTTGATGAAAGCCATGTTTCTCAGGTTTCCATCACTAGTCAAAAGAAAAGCCTGGATGGGTGGTCTTGGCATCTTATCCATTGCTGGCAGGATACCCATCAAATTCCTTCTGGATCACGCTGCAATAGAAACCCTCTAAACCAAATGCAGTCAGAGAATATTCCATAATGTAGAAAATTAATAATGGCCATATCAAATGGATCATAACACATCCAAATGTATCCATCTTGAATTCAGAGGACAATTTATGTTAAAAAAATCCTGACTGATCATCTGAATGCTTCAACAAGAATTTTAGGGAAAAATACCATCTGAAAAGTAGATTAGAAAACTTATGCTCCCTGTAAAGCTGTAAAATTATAACTTCCCATAAATCACCTGAGAATAACTGATTTCATTAGTTATTTCCTTATCACCAAAGACATTAATTACTTAGAGCAGGCTAAAAACCTGTTATAACTTCTGTTAGCATTTTGGTGTTTTGCTTTTTTCAGATTCACACATACACACAGACTCAATGAATTATTTTGAATCATAAGATACATTTATTTTTCATCGTTTCTTATTTAACATTTTCTCATGTTATAAAAATTACTTCAGAACATTTTAAATTAAAGAATATTTTGTAGCCATTAAAAACCTGTTATCTAAATAGAACTTTTTAATAAGACCCCATTATTATAGTCCATTTTCTGAATTGGCTTTCCCTTTAAACAAATATATTGTGTACCAGCCAGCACATTATGCTAAGTTAGTATTGGGAAAGAAGTGGAAAGAGTAATTAAAGATCATTTAGTACTTCAGATAGGAAAACACATTCACCAATATGCCAGATAATTAGTAATAGCTATTTTGGATGCCTTGATCATCAAAGGGGAAGCAAAGTTCTATCTTTATGATATCCATTGAGATAGAGTATAATTGTGCTCCTTCTACACAGAAAAAAACAAAGATAAGCACACGTTAAGTGACCCATTGCAGTAGGTAGAAACACCGTGGGTCAGAATTTGCAGGGTTCTAGAAGTCGCTTTCAGTTCAGATCCTAGAGGGGATGATGAGATTGTGCTCAACAGAGCACTAGACCAAAAGAAAGAGCTCCCCAGCTTAATTCTCTGTGCTATATTGTTTCTACTGAAAAGAGGAGTAAAATATTTGCAACTAAAAAAGAAAATTGGCTAATACAATTGCTGACGTTTTTGCAAAACTATAAGGTAGATTCTGTATAAACATAGTTTGCTAACTAATGTTGCATTTGTCCATGCTTATGTATCTGAATGACTCAGCTGGGCTCAGGGCTCAGTGCTGGCTTGAGATGTTAGTGAGAATGTGTCCAAATGGGGCCACAGAAGATATCTTTTGCTTTTCTTCAATATTGCAGATTAGGAGGCACCAAAATGTTATTCATTTTCTTATTCATTTGTTCTTTCTTTTATTCGGCAGTTATACCTTGATGTTTTTGTTTGTTAGTCAACCAAACATTTCATGGGAATGTTCATGCTCATTTAAAACAAGCAAAAATGAACATATGTCACATGACTTTAAGGAAATTATTCAACCTCTCAAAACCTCATATTTCCCACCTCTAAAAATGGGGATAATAAGAGTTTTACTCTACAGGGTTTCTCTATTTGGGATTGAAAGAGATAAAGCCTGCACAGGACATAGTTCTGTGTCTAGGATGTATTTAGTAATAAGCAATAACCATGGTTATCATTCTTGTTTTTATGGAGTTCAAAATATTTGCACTCATGGTGTAATTAATTTTTCTGCTTGACCATACATACAAACTTGGTGAACTAATTGAGAACACCGTTCAAATGAGAATTAACCAGAGCCTGACCTGATAATGGTTTTTTCAAAAATTTAACACTGAGCATATGGTGATCTTCAATATCTAGTTTTAAATTAAAGCAATGTTAATTTAAAACACTAAACTTACCTGCATGCTGAAGTCAGAAGCTTCTGTCTGGAAAAATAAAATCCTGCTTTGTCGGTTCTCTAAATGACTGCTTTCTTGTTCTGTCATGTAATCCAGCCATGGAATTAGCAATCTGTAATCCTGATATGCCTATTTATGAGACTGTAAGCCTAGTCTCCTGAAGGAATTACATAAATGGGCCAAATGCTAAAGATTGTGAATGAACAGGAGCAGAGAGTATGCCTGAATTGAATGCTAAAATTATAAAAAGCTTTGGCTTTGGGGGTGCCAACTTTTCTCCCATGTGAATATAACTCAGATTTGATAATAGAAGTAAATGGGGGGAATGAATTCAGTACAAATTTTTAGAAATGAATGTGTTAAGGCAGGTCAAATGAATGACATTAATAGACATTTTATGCAAATGTCATATTGTTATGCATGGTGTGAAAGTAACCCTGAAGAAGATCATAGATAGAGATAGGTCTGAAGGGCAAGGTGCTTGGGTTATTGACCTCGGAGTTAAAAAAATATATATGTAGAGTAGAATTCAGAATTGCATAAGTGACTCCGGAGTAGTCCATCAGCAGATGATAATTAACCTGTTGCAAAAGGAGCCATGGCGGGACTTTCAGCTGGTTGCAACTGATATGGAATGAGTTGCTTCCATGGGAATGTTTGCCCTTAGTGGAACAACAGGTAAGACCCAATGGAAATAGCTTTATGGACCTATATCAGAGAAAAGCCCCCATGTATCTAAACTCAGCAGACTACTAGGTAATTGTGAAGGATGAGCAATAGAGGGAGACAGCACTGGCTTGGGAGTCAGGGTCAAAGTCTGAGTTCAAGCGCAGGTCCTGACAAAAAGTGTTACCCACTGCCATGTTATTTGTTGTTGTTGTTGTTGTTGTTGTTCTCATTGTTCTTTTTTTTTTTGACTGGGGTTAATTATTTACTTTCACTAAGCTCAATTACCTTATCTCTAAAAAAGGATTATCTTCCCCTTCACTCAAGTTGCAGCAGAAATGATAGAATGATACTGAAACCCACCAAAGACCAGGAATAGTTAAGAGCTGGATGAATATTACCCCGATTCTCTCTTTTTGTTAATCAAATATTTTTATTTGAAAAATGTAGTTATATTCTAGTTAAAAACTTAGAATGATTTTAATTGACCTGATTCAGAAGGATATTAATCAAAAACCAATTATAAGGAAGATTTTATTCAATTGGATAAACCCTATCTTCTATAGATCTTATAAAAATGTCTGTCCAGATTATTCTGACCTATCCTTAGTTATATTTTAAATGGGAATATTTTAGTAGCAGAGTGGCTTGATAATCTTAAGGAAAGCAGCATTTAAGGGGTAAAGGTGCATGTTGGCATCAGGGTCTCAGTGCTCTACTCCTGTTTCTGCCACTGATTAGCAGTTTGACTACTTCAAATCATTTAACCTCTCTAAGTATCATTTGCAAGGTAAGAGGGTTGTAAAGCATGATTTCTAAAATTCTTTCCTATGCTCTAAACCTGAGCTGCCCAGTATGGTAGCCACTAGCCACATGTGACCATTGAACACTTGCAACATGACTGGAAATTGGGATTTGCTTTAAATGCAAAATACACACTGGATTTCAAATAGTCTGTACATAAAAGCTAATGTAAAATGCCTCAATAATTTTTTTCATTTTGACTGAGTATTATAAAGATATTATTTACTACATATTAGTTTAAATAAATAAGTAAAATTACTTTCACTTCTCCCCTTTATTTTATGTGGTTACTAGAAAATTTTAAATGATGTGTAGTTTCCATGTGCTTGTATTTCATTTCTATTTGAAAATGCTGTTCTAAAAAACCTCTGAATTTATGAAATAAATTTTATAAAAGTTTCAGTTAAATCATACACAGAGGTGGGTTTCAGATTTGCTATGAAATTTCTGATAGAGCTGGTGGTGTTCATCCATCTGATGGAATCAGTTGATTTGCACTGGGGAGGGAATGAGATGTTGCTCTGAGGAACTGGGGGAAATGGAATGGGCTATATTAGAGTTCAGTGGAGATGGAAAGAGACTGCAGATGGAATCCAATGGAGTAAGTTGGTGGAGATAGGAGCTGGGACATTGGGATACAATGATGCTCTGTTGGTGGTTGGGGAGTAAAGCCTGATATACAGAAGGGAAGAGAGACATCTGCTCACCTGTAGCTGGAACATGACACCATTGGAGCACTACCATCAAGTGGCAGCTTGGAGGACATGGCAGATGGCCCACTGGAAAAGATTGTGGTGTTCTCATGACAGACATCAATGACAGGGACTCCTCAGGTGTTGGTTTGAAGGACTGGAGGAGCTAAATGAGAGTACAGAGCAAGCTTCATGGTGAATGGCCCTTCATCACTTGTTCTTGTTCTTCTAATCTCCCTGGAGATCACAAGTGAGAATACAGAAAACCAACTAGTCTTCGGCATAGGTTGGGAAATACTACCCTATAAAGCACATAAATATTTGCGTGATAGTTCATGTCAGGTACTGTACTAAGCTCTGGAACCAAGGATCGAACACGACAGATATCTTTCTATAAAGAGGATATAGATAATAAACCATTACAAAAACAAATAGAATAAACAAATGAGTAAATTTTAAAAAGTGAAGCAACTTCTGCTACTGATAATGGCTAAGAAAAAGGTAGAATGAGTTAAATGTCATAGAGTGGCTGGTAGGGCTGCTTTAGCAAGGCGATCAGGGAAATTTGTCTGAGGAAGTGACACTGGAGTCCAAACAAAACTGCTAAGAAAGGGACAACCAGAGGGCACTTCCTTGAATGGTTTTGATTACTTAAGACCTCATGGAGAGTGGGAGGGCCTTTTAAAAAAGGGTTTAAATTACTATGAACTAGATAGTTGGGAGTTCAGTCATAATTTCCTTGTTTTAGAGAAATAAACATAACTTTAAAAAAAGTGTTGTCAAGTAAAATCCATACCTGCTCTATATGCTCTACTTTTACTCTATTTACAGAGGTGGATTTAATGGCTGGCGCACCAGGCGTGTACCCTGGGTCCCAGCTTCTGAAGGCATGTATTTGATTTTCCCTGTCTTTCTCTTTTTTTTAAGGGGCCCCATATTTTCTTCTGCACCTGGGGCCTCAATTGACCTTAATCTGCCTCTGTCTATTTAGCGAAAAAAACAAAACAAAACAAGCAAGCAAGCAAACAAACAAAACAGCAGGATTGGATAAATATAAGAAATGATGATGGTCAAGATGGTGGCATAGATAAACATGGCTCCCCTGCTCGCACAACCACATCAAAATTACAACTGAAGCATAAAACAACCATCTCTCAGAATTGTCAGAAACTGAGCTGAATGGAAGTCTGACAACTATGGAATTAAAGAAACCACATCCACCCAGACTGTTAGGAAGGGTGAAGGCATGGAATGGGCTGGTCTCACATCCACATATGGTGGATAAAAATTTGGGAGAGATTTCTCAGGAACAAGGAGTCCCAGCCCCATGCCGGGCCCTTCAGCCCAGGGTTCCAGTGCTAGGAAGATAAATTACCACAACTTCTGGCTGCAAAATCCAGCAGGGATTGAATTGATAGAAGAAATTTTGCAGTCCTAAGCAGTTCCCCTTAAAGAACCCACACACAGACTTATTCAGATTTGCTCTCTCTGAGCTCCAGCACTGGGGTAGCAGCTTGAAAGGCACCAGGGGCATACAGGGAGGAAGTGAAGTGTCTGGCATCAAGGTGAGAGCTAGGAGGCAGTTTTCCCTCAGTTAGAAAGGTGGGCAGAGGCCATTGATCCTTTCTGAGCCCTCCCCCAACAGAGCCGCAAGCTGGCAGGCAGGCTGATGCCATATCTGAGACTCCATCAACCTGGCTAACATGTTTGACTCGCCTTGGAGATCCCCAGAGACTCCACCCCACCCAACTTATGGGCCCACCCAAGCTGCTTTTCCATAAGAATTGCTGGGTTTGGCTCATGCTTCGCAACTTCCTAAAACCTATCAAACAAGCAATAGCTGGCCTCAATGAGCCCCCAGACCCCATAACCTCTGCTAAGTGGCCCCAGGCCTGCCACTAGCAGCAGCCAACCAAGATTCACAGTGTGGATTTGCCTGGGAATCTCTAAGCCCAGCACAAATAGCAGATATCTCAGGCTGCTTTATAACTCATGTAGGGTGGCCCCAGGCAGAACACAGGTGGGGGCTGACCTTGGCTGGCACCAACTAGGAAATTCCAGAGCCTGCTCACCCAGTGGACATCTACAGACCATGTCAGAGCACCACCACCCTGTCCCTGAACAGCTGATCCTCCATGGAGGGCAGAGGTTGGTGGTCAGTTGTCACAACCAGTCCTTGCTGCTGACTGGCCTGGGTAAATCCCTCCCATTGACCTGCCAACAACAACCAAAGCTCAACTATGAGAGGAGAGTGTACTAAGCCCACATGAAGGATGCACCTCATGTACCCAGACTGGATGATAGTGGAGGCCATGCTACTGGACTCTATAGGACACCTACTACATTAGGCCACACTACCAAGACACTGAGTCAAAGCAGCTCTACATAATACATAGAAACAAACACAGGGAGGCTGCCAAAATGAGCAGACAAAGAAACAGATGGCCCAAATGAAAGAACAGATCAAAACTCCAGAAAAAGAGCTAAATGAAATGGAGATAAGCAATCTATCGGATGCAGAGTTCAAAACACTGTTTATAAAGATGCTCAAGGTACTTAGTGAGGACCTCAGCAGCATAAAAAAAAAATCTAATCAGAAATGAAGGATTCAATAATTGAAATTTAAAAACAATTTACACAGAAACAACAGCAGAGTGGATAGAGCCGAGAATCAAATCAATGATTTGAAACATAAGGAAGCAAAAAAAAAAAACAACAACCAATCAGAAAAACAAGAAGAAAAAGGATTAAAAAAATTGAGGATAGTATAAACAGCAGCAGGGACAACTTCAAGCACTCAACATTTATATCATAATGGTGTGAGCAAGAAATTGGAAATCTATTTGAAAAAAATAATGAAAGAAAACTTCCTTAATTTCGTGAAGGAAATAGACATAGAAGACTAGGAAGCACATAGAGTACCAAACAAAGGGGTCCACTCCAAGACACACATCAAAATTAAAATACCAAAGGTTAAAGATAAAGAGAGAATCTTAAATGCAACAAGAGAAAAGCAATTAGTTACCTACAGGGGAGTTCCCATAAGATTGTCAGTTGACTTCTCAAAAGAAGCTTTGCAGGCTAGAAAGGATTGGCAAGAAATATTCAAAGTCATGAAAAGCAGGGACCTACAGTCAAGATTTCTCTTCCCAGCAAAGATATTAATTAGAATCAAAGGGCAGATAAAAAGCTTCCCAGACAAGGAAAGACTAAAGGAGTTCATCATCATCAAACCATTATTATATGAAGTGTTAAAAGGATTTAAGTAAAAGATCATAATCATGAACAATAAAATGGCAATACATACATACCTATGAGCAAAAAAAAAAGTCCATCAATTAACAGCCCTCTTTTGCACATTCTGAAACCATTTTTTAGTGCTTTTCTTGTCTTTTCTTTTTTGGAAAAAAAAAGAAATTTCTCTCACAAACCACTAAGACGTATTCATGTTTTCCTGCACAAAGAATTTGGGTTTGTGTTCTGCTCTCAAAATGTAGTGCCTCTAGGGGGAGCTCAAACTTTTTTCCTAAAGTTTTACATGAGGCTAACATAAATTCATACAACAATTGAAACCATTATCCAATGATATTTTAGCTTATCTCTTTCTGCTGAGATGGCCCACATGGTTTGATTTGGTTAGGAATTGTTTCACTAACTGTAAAAACAGACCGCTAATGTCCTAAAATCCAGCATAAGAGCATATCAGTTTACTTTTTATTTATAGTTTATTTCATTGTGTTTATGTTATGCATTTAATTGAACTTGAGGTTTTTTTAAATCATAATATGTGTTCCAGTAAGAGGTAAAGAAGCAAGAGGAGCACAGAGTTTGGAACCATTCAGGTCTTATAGGATCAGAATTCAAATTTTAAATTTAAAATAGAGAGAAACACTGATTATGTGAGGCAAGAAATACATTTTCACTTAGGTAATGGAAAACCAGTGGCTAGCCCCTATGAGCTGAAGTACCTGAAGATGCCACTCCAGCTAAGGACCTAGGTTATGCTCAGGTTTCCAGCTTTATTTCCTCTACTTCTCTTGGATCTCTGTGAACTTCTCTCCTAATATATCAGTCCGCACAACATGCCCTGAACTGGGATGTGGTCTGTTTGTTGTTTTGTTTCCTAGTCACTTCTGCATCTGAAAGGCACTTTGTTTATTGCATCTAGACTCTAGTTGTTTGTTTGTGTCATTCAAGGCTCCACTGGAATCTAAAGCTATCCAACAAAACTTTCCAGATCTTCTCAGTCCATTTTAAATACTGACTCATTCCTCTTTATAATTATAGAAACATAGGCTCTGAGTACCTTGCATAGATTCACTTCTGTTGTCTTGACGTCATTCTTTGGCGTGGCGTGAGGGGACTCCTGCCTTGTGGGTAATGTCATGAAGGCAGAGAGCCTGTACCTATGGGGATAATGACACTGGAGCTGGGGAGTCTCATCTGCTAGGTTATACCAGATGATACAGCATAGACTTCATGACCTTATCTTAGTGTTATAACTTTCCCTTCCCCTTGTCCTTTACTTTCTCTTTTTTTCCCCTCATCCTCCTCCCGCTCATCAACTTCTCACAGCTACTTATATTCGAGCCTATTTACCCTGTAGAGTTTGAGCTCTTGAAGGCCAGAAGCCAACACTTGGCACTGTGCCAGCTCCAGGCTGTCCAAACAGTAGGGGGGGAAGTGCTATGGGTCCATGGTTAAGAGCATGGGCTCCAGGGTCCAAGTCCCATGTGGCAATCCAGTTTTGCCATGTGTTCACTTGTGACCTGGGGAAAGGCACACTGTCTCGTAGACTTAGTGTCCTCCTCAAGTAAAGCCTGGAGAGCACTAGCACTTCTCCTATGAAGCTTAGGGAGGGTGGCTGAGGTAAGGTCTGTGAAGTGCTCCAGGCAGGATATGGCACGTGGAACTCCTTATGTGCTAGAAATTATCCTCATAGCAGACATTTGATACAGATGAAGCTTACTGACATTCCTGGGATTCAAATTGTGATGTAGCTGCTTTCAAGATGGCTTTTTAAGCTTTAAAAAAATGCCTAGCTAAATTGTTGATGTTTTACTTTCAATTGTCTTTATAATAAAGTTAAAAATTGGTAACTAGCAGTGATAACATAGACATTGACTTTGATATACACTTCTGATCCTGGTAAATATGCCAAAGAATAGTTACACAAAATACAGAAATCACACAGTTTTTTAAATAACTGATACCCAATTTTCTATGCAGTATAGTATAGATCCAACTTCATATGAAGAAGAGCAGGTAAACTTAAAATGAGAATGCAATACTAATATCTGATGAATGCCTCAGGGTCTCCTATTAACTTATGCTAAGATAATTTGCAAAATGTCCCTGAAAAAATTGCTTCCTATTAAAGCTGATTCTTTGCTCTATAATTGGTTTAAAAAAGTTTAAAAAATTAAGTTTAAAAAATAAAAATAGTTTGATAAGGAATCTAATCTTCAATTACAACATTTTCTTTATGGGAAATGTGATTGTATTTGCATAATTTTGACTTACGAAGAGTGGCCAGTCCCAAACAAAAGCAAGCTCTGTTCTTCTGTGAATTGTATCATCCATTAATTTAATATATATTATCAAATGCCTACTCTGTGCCAGACATTATTCTAGTTATGGCATGCCTCCCACTTTGAAAACAAGAAACCACAAGACTTATATTTTCTTGCTATCCAATTGAAATCAAGGGAAAAGATAAATAAACAGAGCAAGTAAATTAAGGAAGTTGGCAGTTTAGGTATCTTAAGAGCTTACAAGGAAACTAAAGGCAAAGTCTAAGAGGCTTCTGAACGTGGGTCCCCCTCATGTCCTTTTTGGCTTTCTCCCATCTCAGACCTAAGTACTCACCCTTCCGGCGGTCTCCTGGCAGCCGCCCACCCTCTGCTCAGGCGCTGTTGTGTGGGGTGGCACAGGGGCACAGTAGTGACCTTTGGCCTGCGCCCCAGGGTCCCAACTGCCTCCTGGCTCTCACCACTTCTGGGTTTAGATTATTACGGGATTTCCAAACTCCCAACAGATTTCAATCTTTTCAATTAAAGAATAAAGAATCAGAATTCCCAGGAATTCTTAGGAATTCCTGAAAAAATGTTATTCTATACTTTAAAAAATATTTTATTTACATATTTTAATGGCTACTTAGTGATTAAAATAAAAAAAATAAATTATTTCTCCCATAAGGCTTTACTAAATATTCAGGTTATTATTATTATTATTATTATTATGAACCAGTATATTGGAACAAAATTATATATTTTAAGACACTTAATGTGACCTCTTTCTGATCTTGACATTTTATAATAGCAAACACTGAAAGAAGGGAACATAAAAACAAAATGAATGTCAAATAAAAATGTAAATATCCCACCATATATATTTAATGTTTAAAAGTGAACATTCTTGAATTTTAAAACACAAAGTATCAGTTACCCTATTTGATAGTCTTGATCTTTGTTTCATGACAAAAATTGCTTTTGTTCTGCATTGAAGTTTGTTCACTCATCCAAAACCATCTTTAACTTGAATGTTGTGAAACATATTGCTCCATATAAGCTTGTTTCCCTTTTAAGCGGTTTAGGTGTGGAGTTTTTTTGTTGTTGTTGAAATCAATATTGTTTTTATTGATTCAGATTTTAGATCAGTTTCTGATTTCCCAAGGAACTATTCTCTGATAATGTTCACATGACCTTCTCCTTGCATTTCCTCTCTTAAGGCATTTACAAAGAACCATAGCCAAGATCAAATATTCAGATACTGGAAAATTCCAGAAAATATTGTTGGGCAGTATGTATTTGAGTAATATAACATTAGATCTGCTAGCAAGGTTCGCAGTACTGTACAGAATCACTAGATAAAGTTGCTAATTTAAGGACCTATTTCTTGGTGTTATTTTTTCGCACATTATTCATAGGATTTTTTTAAAAGTACACCATGAGGTTAAAATAATTAGTATTTATTTTATTTGCAAGAATAGCTCACTTAGCAGCAGACAGTGCCCTGAACATCCATGTATAATGTAATTATCACTTTTGGACAATGAGACCGACTAATTAAATCCTTCCTTTGTCCAGGTTCCTAGGGGTGTTGACCTTAACCTTCAGGCCCGAGATGTGTTGCTTTCAGCTAGATATCAGTGAATGCCTCCAGGTTGATTGTTAACCTCACAAAAGAATTAAGGAGTTTTTTTCCTTTTTTCTTCATTTCTCTTGAGATTCTGAAAAACCAAAATTTCCCACAACACACAGGGAAAGAACTTCCACAGTGAAATGTTAGTGTTTGACACCCCGAGCATTGTTCCCTGCTTTCTGCCGGAACTTTCTCACACTCCTCCTGTTCTGTGAATTTGCCTCGTAAATCCAGCCTGTTGGCCTTTAGTATTTCCAGGATTTCTCACTATCTCTTGTTTATTCTAAGATGTGTCTTCTTTTTAGTATTCAGTATGGCTGACTAGCCTTTAAAATGTTTGCTGTTATTTCTAGGGGTTTGCTGTCAGAGGGAAAGGGTGTGCCCATTCTACTATCCTGTATTGAAGGTTTCAAATTTTCATTTTCGAACTTCATCACTGTGGTAAAGAGATAAGTAAGTAGTATTGGAGGTGAAAGAGAAGCCGGCTTACCCCTGCTGTAGAGAGAAATAGTGCTCTACTGAGCTGTTCCTGTAGCTCGTGCCCAAGATGTAAGTTGATCAACAGGAGTTTGATTCTTGTTTTTTAAAAAATCTTTGTTAATATGAATGATTCTCACTGCAATAGTTGCTGTATTTATCAGCACTTTCCAATTAAACACAATATTCCATTATACTGTGCTATTAAAATGACAGGCTGTATGATTAGACACAAATTTGTCTGGTATCCAAGACTCTAGCCTGTATTAATCAGGGCTCTTCAGAGAAACAGAACACAACCAATAGGACGTATGCAGTATATATAGATGTGTGGGGCGGGTGGGGAGGGGTTGGCTCACGTGACTCTAGAGGCTGACAAGCCTGTAGTCAGCATGCTGGAGACCTAAGAGAACCAATAATGCAGTCCTAGTCTGAGTCAGGCTCCTGGAGAACCAGGAGAGCTGACAGTTACTGTCCAAAAGCCGCCAGTCTCGAGACCCAGGAAGAGTCAATTTTAAGAGCCACTTTTCCTTCAGCTCTAGTGTGAAGGAAAGTGACAGATGTCTTAGTGCAAGGCAGTTAGGTTGGGCTGAGCGGGAAGGTCCAAAAAGGCCTCACTCTCCTATTGGTGGTGGCCACTGGCTGGAATGCTCAGTAAGGTTTTAATATTAAGTCTCTCTGAGTTGTTCTTTCATTGTAATTTCAACTTCTTATTTTTCTACAGGCAGTTGAAACATTTACTTAGGTTAAACATGTATACAAAACTTATAAAAATATGGTATATTAAAACTAATGGGGTCCCTGAAATTCATGCTGGCTATGAGTTAAAACCTGAAAGTAGAATTTATTTCTAGATTGTATTACATTTTCCAAAATGCATACTCTGTTTGATTCCTCCAACTAAATACGTAGTTCAAGGAAATAAGATTTTTTAAAATGCATCTAATTCTGACACAAATGTAAGGACATAAGGGAAGGCAACTCACAAAACCATGTTTTACACAATTTGAGAAATGTAATTGGGAAGGAATTAACACAGTCACAGTTTTGATGCTATTTTCTTCCAGTTTTTAATCCATATACTTCATAATATTGTCATAATTTTTCTGAATGCTGCCTTTAAAATAAGCGTATGCCATAAATAATTTTTCATATTACTGAGCGATATTGAAAATGTATTTTTAATTGAGGGTTAATTTTCCACTTAATGAGTAAACTGTAATATATTTTACCAATTCCCTGTGGGAAGACATGAAGTTTGTTTCCAATCATTTTGTTTTGAGCTCTTCTTTTCATTATTACCTAAGGCCAAATTCCTATAAGTACAGTCAAACCTTATGAACATATTTATAAGACATTGCTAACTGAAGTTCCAAAGAGTTGCATCAATTTACTTTCCAATCAATAATGTATGAGTAATGTTTTCTGCCCTCACTTTGCAGCATTTACGGTATTCACAAAATGTTAACACTTTACTATGTGTCAGGGCCTAGATACAAAGAAGAATGAAGCTTAAAAGAGTTTGTGATTAAGTAAGAGATATAGATATTTTTAAATATATATATATTTCCAGTTCAATTTTAAAAGCCTAATAACAGATTTTCAATCCAGATGGTACTAGATAACTATGACTGCAATGCCCCGTCTGCTTCGAATATATAACAATGATAGATAGAGTATAAAAGTACAAAATGTAAAAGATATGGCTATATTAAAAGCCAAAGTAGAATTGTTCTGGCATTCCAATAATAAATTCCAGTTTTTTATGGTAGATAATACATTTAACAGGCTATAGAATTCAGCCTGCTAATATTTTCTTGAGGAATTTTGCATCAATTTATCAGGGGTATTGGTCTGTAATTTTTTTTTTTCTTGTAATGTCTTTGTCTGGTCTAAGTAAGAGGGTAATGCTGGTCTCATAGGATGAATTTGGAAGTGTTTACTCTTGTCTAATATTTTGGAAGAGTTTTAGGAAGACTTGTATTAATTTTTCCTTAATTGTTTGGTAGAACTCACCAGGAGAGCCATCTGGTCCTGGGCCTTTATTTGTTGGGAGGTTTTTGATTGTTGATTCAATTTCCATACTAGTTATAGGTCCACTTAGATTATCTATTTCTTTATGATTTGGTATTAGTAGATGCTATGTTTCTAAAAATTTGTTCATTTCATCTAGGATGTCCAGTTTGTTTGCAGACAACTTTTCATAACTCTTATAATTCTTTTTATTTCTTTAAATCAGTAGTATTGTTCCCTCTTTCATTTCTGGTTTTAGTTGAGTCTTGTCTCACTTTCTTTATCAACCTCGCTAAAAGTTTGTCATTTCTTTATCCTTTCAAAGAACCAATCCTTGGTTTCATTGATTTTCTCTATTGTGTTTTATTCTATATTTTGTTTATCTAGCATACTGTTTTTTAAAATTGCAATAACTGCATAACCACAAGATTGTCTGGAAAGGCCCCCTTGAAGACAATTTTAAGCTGTAGCCAGGAGACGAAGAGTTAGCAGATACATATTACTGTTTTAATATGTATTTTTTTATTAATTCTGAAGTTAAATATTTTTAAAAATCTCTTTGTTTTGACCAGTAGTTCAAAGAAGGGGATAGCATTTAATTTGCTTTTTAGAAATATAACTTTGAGAACACTATGCAGAATGGTTTAGAAAGAGAAGAGAAAAAATAGAGAGACCAGTTTGGAGGATCTTGCCATAACGAAATTGATAAATGTTTGAACTAAGACAATGACTATAATATTTTTCTAACTTGAGATTTCTTTTCTCAGTTGTGTTTTTTTCTTTGAATTGAAATATTTAAAGAATTTAAATGTCTATGTAAGCAAACACACCAGTCGTTTACTATAACTTACTGTGTCACTTTTAAAGTTAAAAAGAAAAAATCACTTCTAATTCTCCCTGTTTTCTTCTATGATTTTCTAAAAAATATTTAGCTCTTTACTTACCAGGTCAGTTTCCCTCATTTTCCAAAATAGATCTATATCAGGATATTCAGGTCTTGAGACAGAAGTCAGTCAAAAACCACCCTAGGTTTTTCAAACAGGGTAATCTAATGCAGGGAACAGGTTATACCCAGGTAGCTCTGTGCTAAGTAGCTGTTGGGAACAGCAACAACTCCCCTGACTGAAGGACTAAATGGAGGTGATGAGGGTCACCAGGGCCCAGAATGGTGGGGAAAGGGTCTTTCTGGGCAAGTCCTGAAACCACCCATGAAGCACTGTCTAAAACAAATGCTGGGACTGCCTAGGCTCTGCTGCTCAGCAGCTGATAGGACTCTGCTGTGGGCTCCAGAAGTGCTAAAAGACGGTGATGGAGTGTTAACTATCCCCTGCTGTTGAAAGCGCTAAGAGAATCTGGAAAGGGAAGCAAATCTCTTCTCCGACTGACTTCTGCCTTCCTAACGCCTGCCAGTATTTCCCATCGGTGGAAACTAACCAGAAGCCTGCTGCCAGGTAACTGGGAAAATGGAATGTGCAGGTCCTTGGACTCTCAAAACACACAGCAGCGCAGAAGAAGGGAGAATGGAAGCAGGGGGCCACAGGCCATGAGCGATCCAGCCTATTTCTGGGCCCGGAGTGGGTAAGTTACATCACAGCGGGTCATCTATTTGACTTTTTGGGTATGGGTCTTTTTTCTTTTTTTTGGAATTTGCTTTGGAACATAATGTTCTGTATCTTTTTAAAATTTATTTTTAAGTACAATTTGCATAGAATAACATGTTAGTTTCAGGTATACAACATGGTAGTTACACATTTCTATACCTTATGCAGTGAGCTCCCCATCAACCTGATACCATACCCACCTGCCACCACACACAGTTATTGCAATATTATTGGCCATGCTCCCTGTGGCACACTTTATGTCCCTGTGACAATTTTTATAACTGGTAATTTGTACTTTCTAATGTGTCTTTTCAAAAAATAGAGCTGGTGCCTTTTTATCCGCATCTGGATTGTTTTATTGCCACAGGTTTCAGTGTCTCCACCAGGTGGAGTCAGAGGCCAGTTTATTAAAGGGTTAAATTTAGGAACCAAATATCGTTGAGGGCTTCCGTTTCAGATTGGGCAAAGATAAATAATATTCAGGTAAACAAACTTCTTTCCTGTGATATTCCCTGCCAGAGTGCGGCCTTATTATCATATTCTCTTTGACTGTTATGTCAATGTGCTTCATTCTCTCGCTATGACTTAGGACACTTTTGTGCAAGGAATAGAGACTTATTCCAGCTGGCTCCAGAAAAAAGAATTTTAATATAAATATACAAGAAGGAATATTATGAGTATTTTTGGAAGAGAAACAAAATACAGCCAAGGCTTACCAGGAGCGGGGGCTGCTCTTTGCTTCTCTTAGGGGACACATAGTCACTCCTATTTCTGCTTTTAATTTATTCATTATTCATTCATGAAATATGTACCGAGTCTCCACTAGGGTGCTGGCGCCTTGAGATATAGGGGTAGATAAGGCATTCAGTGGTAGGACTAGCTTTAAATACATAAACACACACACATAAATTATAAATTGCTATAAATGCTAGGCATAAAATTTGCAGCTTCTAAGAGAGTGAAAACTTAATTACGATTAGGACATTAGGGGAAAAAATTTAAAAAAAATTTTTTTAAATGTAGCATTTAAATGTAGACCTAGAAGAGATGAATAGGAGTCGGCCAGATCCTAGTGGAACAGGAAGTTTGCTCAGGTATAAAGACTTTGAATGAGGGAGAATTTAACCGTTTTCTGTTACATGAACACCAGGCTTATTTAAATGTGGGGTAAATGTAGTTGTGAATGGGGTAAAATATCAGAATTTTTGATATTTAGAGTTTTTACTCTTAGTGAAAACTCTTAGTTGTGAAATTCTGTGAAATATATACTTCTGTTCAGACCAGTTCTTTATTTTATAACTGCTTTATGTAATATTCAAGGTAGAAATCGTAAATGTGTTATCAGCACACATATTTTCTAATATTTGTCCCTAATGTAACTTAAAAGCATATGAAAATAACTTGTCTTGTTCTTGAAGTTGGTGAATCTCCTTGCTTCTTGGAATGTATTATATTACATTAACTAGCAGATCTGGGTCTCTTTCTCTTCACTGAAACCACACGAAGGCAAACTTGAGCCGCATAGATGTACAATGTTGTACCAGCACGTGATTTTTCCTTTGAATCGAATCATTGAGAGTTTCAAGACGCCCCTGACATGCATCTGTCCAGGGTATACATACACACGGTTGTCAGAGGCCTGGCAAGCCGTCCTTATTCTCCCTGGCCCCTCCTACGTAGCCAGCCAATTGGGAGCTTGCAAGGTGGCCTCCCTTGAATCACAATGCTGCTAGTGGCCTTTTCCTCCCTAGTTCTTGATTTCACAGACAATAATTCATAAGAAAATCCATTGATTTCACAATGCTTCAGGGACAGTTATGATTCCTACGTTGACATTCCTGTACTTACTGGATTTTGGATAATGTACTAACAGGTACAAAAAGAAATTGGATAACAAGGAACAGATCCTAATAGTCTACAGGAGTAAAAGAATGCACATAAAATGATCACTGTTCTCTTCTTCCTATCTAAGCCTACCAAAGGGACTACGTGAAAACTTTGTCTATAAAAAACATTCCCCTTAGGATTTTCTGAGAACTACCTAGGAAATGTAACTAGTGTAAACTGGCTTGCGTTGCTCGAATGACAGATGGGCAAATTAAATGAAAACTTTCTAGTAACCTTGAGGATTCCTTACAGGTATTTCTTTAATGCGGAGGAGGCTTCCGGGTCGGTTTTTTTGCCTGTCGTTAAGTCACTCCAATAGAAATAAGTTGCTGTATTTTGTCTCAGCCAATAACATTTTATTATCTTTAGGGCTTATTTTGGACTCCACAAAGTTAGCAGTTGGACTGCCAAAGATAAACCAAAATATGAAACTCATTCTATTGTTCAGAATTTTTTTCTCTAGGTATATGGACAAGACTCCCATAACTGAATCATCCAATAAACTGTATTCATTAGATCCAGGATGGAAAGGATTACACTGAACATTGAATTATAAATAGTCATTCTCTTATGTTGATAGTTTTATCTTTGATCTGAAGACACGTATGGAAAATGACTGGGCCTAGAAAGACTTGTAAAATGCTTTTCATGTCTCAGTGCATTGATAAAGATGATAGGCCAGGATTCAAATCCCAGCTCTACGAGTCACTGTAGTGCAGCTTTGGATCAATTACTTAAGCTCTTGGTGCCTCACTCTCACCTATAAAATAGGCATCGTCACAATTTTTATATATCGTAAGGGTGTGATGAGAACTGTAAAAATAAATTAAAATTTAAAAAGGAATGGAATGAGATCAGGATTTTAAAGTACTTGGCACATAATAAGCCCTCATTTAAAAATCAGATAGCATAATTAGCAACCTGCAATTTTGTTTCCTCATTTATTACTGCCGTGGTAGAGCTCTCGGGCATTGATTTTCAACTGGGGCCTCCCTTGTCTCCCATCCCCAGGGGACATTTGGTAATGTCTGGAGACAATTTTGGTTTTCACAGCTAGGGAAGGAGAGTGCCATGGGCATTTTATGGGTAGAATTTAGCGATGCTGGTATATCCTATAATGCATAGAGCAGTCCTACAACAAAGACATACCCAACCTCCAGTGTCAATAGTACCATGACTGAGAAAGTGCTCTTGAAGGATTAGTGGCCTCTGAGTTACTGTGTGTTGTACAAGTGTGCAACTTTGTGCTCTGTTTTCTAACTTATGCGTCTCCCCCAGGTCTCCTAGGCTGTGTGCTCTTCAGGGGCTTGCGCGGGGTCATCTCTATCGTGACTATGCCTGCTGTGTCCAGCCCAAGGCCTGGCTAGAAGAAGCCTTAGCAGGTACTTGTGGAAGAATGTTCTCAAAATGCTTTTCAGAAAATCCTTCGTAAAAGGATAAATATATCATTGTAGGCTATGCATGGTGACCATATATTTTGAGCTAATAAAACTCAAGACATTTGTTCTGACAAGGTATGAGAATGTTTGTTGTAGTGCAGTATAGTGTAGTTCAGAGCACATATTTTGGAGTTAGAAAGACCTAGGTTTTACCATTTAGCTTGTGACTCTGACAAGTTACAAAAACATTAGTATAGTAATCACGCTGAGATTTCACAAGACTGTCGGGTGAAGTTTAGGACAATGGTTCCTAGAAGTGAGGACATTCTATGACTTTAGGCAATTTCCCATCCCCACGTCCCCCAACAGTTTTCATCTGTCAATTGGAGATAACGTCTTGCATGATGCTGTAAGGATTAAATGGTGTACTTAGCAAGATTTCATAAATAATAACTATTACTATTATGATATTTGTATTTCAGTGGCAAAAAACTCAAGAAAAGAAATAGTTCTGCCTTGTCCTTTTCACTTATGCCATTTCCTTCCTTCATGCTCCCCAAGAGCAGCAGGAAGGGAGCACAACAAGACAAGACCAAAGGGAGGCATTTCAATATATTGGTCACATATTCCAAAAGAGTGAGATGAATTCAAAGCTTTCTTCCAAAGAAGAGTTTGACACCCTTGTTCTTGTAGCTACCCTGACAGAAAAAGCATTGAGGCCTTTTACTTGTGTTCCGGGCCCTTCTTCAAAGTAGCAAATTATTCCAGAATGATTTGTTTCTTTTCCATGACATGTGACAAGAAAAAATAAATTAGGATGATTACCGTCACATTCTGCTCTTGTCCCTTGTTTTAAATGCATAGATGAAGCCACCAAAACATTGGAAAGTAGTATATGAGCGTATATCAAATTTGGGGCAGTACAGGGAAGAACAAAGAGTAAAATAAACTTTGGAGCACGTATTTCCATATATATAACATGGGAATATTTCTCATTTGACTCTGTGTATGTGTGTGTGGTTGGGGGTGGGGGGAGAGTTATTATTATTATTTTTTATTGTGAGTGCCAGACAGGCAACTTAAAAGGGAACTTTATTGGTTCACTTAACCATGCCTTAGGATTAACTCTATTAAGATGGACTCTATTTGGGTTGGATTTTTGTTTTATATTCAAATCTTAGGAAATTTTGAGGAAGAAGGATGAAATATTATTTTTCTCCCAGTGGGAGACCAATCCACCATTATGCCCAGAAGGTCAAATACTATGATTACAGACCCCACTAGAAGAGTTCTCCCAAATCATTTCCTTTTTAATCTTTCATAGTTAATATTTTCTTCTTACTCTATCTTCTTTTCTTTTTTTCCTTTTTTGTTCTTAATTGGTGTGGTATGAGACCCAGTTTATTATCTCTCATATGGGACCTACCTTTCTTTGCAAAAAATGAAAAGATTTAAAAACTTTATAGTCTATGGTGGACGTGAGAAACACCTGCTCAGTGTTAAGTTTACTAAGTTGATGCCACCAAGTTGATTTTAGTGACCCTGAGGGTTTTTCAATACCTAACATGCGGGGCATGACTAAGGGACTCTGGGATGCCAAGGTCTGCATGACAGTCATAGACTCTCCTATGAGACATTTTTTTAAGGGACCTTGAGTATACAGAATCATGGGTCTGGAAACCAGCACTAAGGTGTTCACATGAAAGGGGGCAGATCTATATCACTCTGCCTTCTTTGGAGATGTTCTCTCATGCTCAGGTTTACCTGCACAGAATATGTTCTTAATCATCACCTGTTGGGTGAAGAGAGATGGGATGAAGCCCGTCAGGGCTCCACTCTGAGGCACAGGGTTGGTGTGCAAGGGAGCCTATAGCGCACTGAGCCACCCTGAAACTTGTTTAAGGGGGCAGAGCAGAAGTTAGTCCAGGCCACAAGTCTTGAACCTTTTCTATTACCTTTTTTCAACTAAAAAGCTGTTGTTGAAGTGCACTGTGTAAAGATACAGATGTTCCAACTGGAGCTGGAGGGAGTGGGGGCTGGGGGGTCTCTCCAAGGGTGGCCCATTTGTGACTTCCCCTGCCTCACAAACACCCCCTGCCCTGCTTCATCAACAGGGCCATGTGGGTCAGTTTGCACAAACCAGAACCCATGCACTAATGAGGGTCCTGTCACTTTAAAACCAGCCTCTATTCTGTGGAGCCAAAGGGTCATAATCTCTTAGGAGCCAGCACATTAAAATTGAGCTTCAAGAGCCATTATACTGAAAGAGAAAGACCGGTTCCATGTGGGGTGAGCTGTCCTTTTCAATAGAACTCACGTTAAGCAGGTTATTGGTATGGGGGCCACAACAATGAGGAAGGGGGTGGGGACAGGGCTGCCTCATAAAGGCGGTGGAGAAATAAGAGTAGGCAGACTGTGTGGGGAAGTGTTAGTGGCTCCCGGGGCCTCAGGACTTGCCGAAGGGACCCTGAAGGCTGCACATGACTGACAGGCTACCCCAGACAGAGCGAAGTAAGATATTAAGAGGCATTTTCTTTGTGTGGGATGCCCTACAAAGCGCCAGCAGTCAGGGTGGGAGGGGCATAAGTCACCCTTGGGAACTGCTGCCAAATATCTGAACATGGGTTTTTTTTCTATTAATGTTTATATCAGCTTTATTTATAATGACTCCAAACTGGAAACAACTCAAAGTTCTAACAAGAAAAATGGGTAAGTTGAGTTACATCCGTACAATACAATACTATTGAATAAACTACAACAACTTATTGATACGCACGTGAATTAATCTTAAAAACATTATGGCCAAAGAAGCCAAATACAAAGGTGTACACACTGAATGACTCCATTTATATAAAGTTTAAGAAAGGCAAACTAAGTTAATTTAAGAAGTAAAAAAAAAAAAAAGTTTTAAAAATCGTCTGAAAAACCTTATTTCTCTCCCTTTTTTTTTCTGAGCTCACGTGGTAGAATTTGGGTAGGTTACCTGTGCTTGTGATGCAGCTTCACTTGTTGCAGAAAGAATAGACAATCCAAAAAGAGGACTCCGCTAATCGCTAGATCAAAGGGGGAGATACTGCCCTCTAGGGGTTATTTTGGGAATTTGCTGGTAGGATTTTTTTTTTCCCATTGAGTGTACTGGTATGACATTAGTTAATAAAATTATGTAAGTTTCAGGTGTACAAGTGTATATTACACCATCCCATTTATCCCCCCTTTTCCGTCGTATACCTCCCGGAACCCCCTTTCCCTCTGGCAATCACCATACTATTGTCTGTGTTTACGAGGGTTTCTTTTTTTTTCTTAATCCTTTCGCCTTTTTCACCCAGCCTGATATTTTAAGGCCTTCTTGCCTACCAGCAAGAGTAGGTCACTTTAGGGAAGAAGCCCCAGTTGCCTTTCGTGATCCGGTGATGACAAACCTGGGGTTGCGAGAGGTTGTTACCTTCTCCATCAGCCTGAAAGTCTGGTACCACAAACATCCTAGCTCAGGTGCGTCACCATATGTAAGACTCCCGACTCTAAGAAGGGGAATAAGTATAAGACTATGAAGCCTCCAAGACCTGAAGCCCCTTCTTTCATGAAAATGCTCTGGCTTCTGCAGGCTAACAAATTTGGGTGAAACAGCGAGTTTGATCTGCAATTTGTTAAACAAAATTACCCAGTCAGATATATTCAAGGACAAATTGATATAAACATCAATTTTATGAATTTCTCTTCCCTGCTCCACAACAGGACTGTTAGTTCTGGGGTCTGCTGGGTGAGACCTGTTAGGAGCAGCTCACCCCAAAAGCAGGTAATTCAGCAGTCGCTCACTGCTCCTTGCTCCATGTCCCCCCTAGAGTAACCCAGTTGCTTGAGGGCCACTCCCAGGCAATCCAAAGTATTGTATATTTTTGTCTATTTCTTTATTATCTCCACCCTCCCATTAGAGTATATACTGGGTAAGAGCATAGAATTTCTCAGTATTCTTCTTTGCTCTGTCCCCACTACCTAGAAGGGTGACAGAGATGTGTATTGTCATGTGTTCTAAGTGTTTTATATGATCCCGTTTGATTTCCTTAACCCATGGTACCATGGGTACAATTTTTATCCCCATATTGCAAGAGACAACCTTAAACTTATCTTGATCGAGGTCTTACAATGTGAACTGGTAGAACCATAATTTGAACTTGGGGCTGTCTGTCTTTAGAGACTACGGGCTTTAAATCTTACTTTCTTGTCTGCAAAGTTTCAGTTGAATTAAAACCACTCTCTTGATGAGGAGAATCTGAAGTGTTTTATTGCCCACTGGTTTTGTGCTACCCTCTTGTCATAAAAGCAGCAGTGGTCAGAATGCCTGGGAGCTGGGTGTGGTGGGTCTGGAGGCCTCATTACTCAGAGGGCTGGGCAGGGAGATCCTTTTGAGCCCAGCAGTCCCTCTGGGTGTGGAGGTTTGAACAAGGAGGAGCTAAACAGCAGAGCATTCAGAAGTAGGGTACACACTGAGAGAGAAAAAAGGTTGAGTTAACAAATGAACAAATAAACCCAGGAATGAAGAAAAGACTGAATTAGTTGGTGGAGTAAAAGCATGGAAGGGCGGAGGAACTACATTGTTTCATTCGGGCCAGGTTCTTACTCAGGGCTCAGATGAGAGGGGAGAAAAACCTCAAGGTTTTGGTCCCCTCATTATTTTTCCTTCAGCTTTACCAAGGTATAATTGACAAAGAAAATCACATGTATTTAAGGTATATAATGTGATGGTCTGATATATGTATACATGATGAAATGATTACCACAATCAAGTTAATGGACATGTTTATCACCTCACATAGTTACCTTTTTAACTTTTGTTTTGGTGTGTTGAGAACACTGAAGGTGGATACCCTCTCCTAGCAAATTTCAATTATACTTCAGAGTATTATTAACTATAGTCATATTATTAACTATGCTACATTATGTCTCCAGAACTTATTCCTTATTCTTCTTATAACTAGAAGTCTGAAACCTTTGACTAACTTCTTTCCATTTTCTCCACCCCCCACCCAGCCCATGGAACCTTCCATTCTACTGTATGGGTCTATGGGTTCCCCCATTCTCTTTGCTTTTTTCTACCACATGTTGGCTTGTCTAGACAGAGCAGAGTCAAGCATGCCTACCTGGAATATTTTAAGAGGTTTTGGATGAGGTCTTGTGCACCGCTTTTTTAATCAGGTGAGGAGACTTCCTTTGAAGTCATCCCAATGAAGGTTTGAATGCCAGCTTCACAACTTACTAGGTTATGACCCTGAAAAAATAACTTACCTTCTGTATTTTGGTGCCCTCCATCATCTAATGAAGAGAGAAAGAGACTCTTCATTCCCTTGTGATGTTGCCAGGCTGGTAAGAAATTGTATAGAATATGTATTTGCACACACACACACACACACTGCCTGGTGTCATGCCTATAGCTCGGTAAATATAGCTGTCATTTATTATGGTGGAAAATGCAAAAATAAAAACAAAAAATAAGGGGGGATATGTATGCCAGTTGAAGTATCATGATTAACATGATTAATATGGGCAAACAACTTTCAGAGTAGCAGCTTGTATTCCTCTTCCACTTATATTCTAGTAAGACAATTTTCAAATGTCCTGTATTTTCTTACTGAAAGATAGGGCCATTTGATAGTTTCTATATTTTTTTACACTTGGGCTTTTTCCAATATCTTGTTTTGATTAACGTCCTTTTGAATAGTTATCAGTTCTTCACTTTTCCCTCAGTTGCTTTGGAGGATTTATAGAGCCTTATTATTTGGATGTGTAGATGCTGGACATGGGATATAGATGTCATGTTTGGCAATGAGGGGGCAGGAGCACACAGGTGTCTCTGGGGGTTAAATGCAAATTCCACCTGTCACAAAAACTGGGTGCCCACAAGCAGAAGAAATGAACGCCTAATAAGCTCCAAATTACAGTCACCCACAGCTTTCCTCTTCTAGCCCTTTTCCTAATAATTCTTTCGGTATGTCATGGAATGTGCCTCTCATGGAATGGGCCCAGCGATGGGAGGATTTATCCAAATACAGTGACATTCTGAGGGACTGGGGATTAGGACTTCAACACATAAATCTGGGGTGGAAAGCACAGTTCAGCCCTTGCTAGATTGTGTGTGGATAGTACATATGAGAAAGCTGTTGGGTCGCCATCTTCAATTCTGTCAAAAAGGAAGACTGAACTGCAGACATTTTATGGCTGTGGTAAGAATAAGATTCCAGGCATAATGAAAAAATATTCATCTGGTTCAACGCATAGGTGGTATGAAAACCCCATCACTAGAGGTCTCCAAAGAACCCATGAAAATACTCAGAAGAGAGAGTCAGAAGCAGCAGCACAGAGCCAGGACCGAAGAGTACCAGGCAAGCAAGAACTTTCCCACACTGCGCTTCCTCTTCACTCCCTTTCACCCCATCCAACCCCCATCTCAGACTTGACCCTTCAGGGTAAGAAATCTGCTTACCAAGTTGGGAACAGAGGAGATAAAGGTATAAGTTGGGAAAAGAGAGAAACAAGGAGAAAAGATCATGTTCTCACTCTTTTCCAGACTGTAAGTTTTTGTCTGCCAAAGCTCTAGTTAGGGAATGACAAGAAGTTGTACCTTTGAGGAAAGGTGGGCCTTTCACTAGCAAATGGGCCTTGACATTCTAAATGCTGAATTATGTCTTTAAAAAATTGTAAAGAACTTTTTATTCCCTGATAGTGAAAGAAGTTAATCAGTCTATTGGAGTTCTCACACAGGATCAGAAGAAATTCTCCTATGACAAGACAGTGGGAGATAAAAATAGACCTCTATTAGGTCATCTAAGGCTTTTTTATTCTGTATGCCATGTGTATTAATTATCATTCTCTATAATGCTAGCAATTATCTCAGATAGTGTTCTGATTGGCTTAGCTGGCACCAAGTGCCTAACTCGACACCATAATCCCCAAACCCAGGAAGGTAAGGAAGAACTCTGATTGACCAGTTTTTAGTTAATATCCATCCCAGAAGTTAGAGGAAATGCATGGGTTTCATGTCACCAAACCATATGGATGAGAATGGAGAAAAACTGGTTCCCCAAGCACATGCTAAGGCTGGCAAGCAAAACAATCACTAGCAACACATGCACCAGATACTCTCCGGTCACTTCCAACCTGAAGATGCAAATAGCTTATGTTTGGAAAAGTTACAGGTAGTATGATACTGGGATATAGCTCAGTCTACAAATTAGCAATCCTGGATACTAGTCGGAAGGCTGTCACTAACTAACTAGCTGTGTCACAGTAGCCATCCCACTTATCTTTATCTATATAATGACAGACCTGGGATTAAAGTGTATACTAGACCCCTTCCCACTTGTAGCCCCATGGCACATTTAAAAAGATTTTGTCTGTTTCTAGGGGGAAGAGTTTGACTTTGCAGCCATTTTATTCTGACTTCCTTCTCAAATTTATGGCAAGCAATCTGTCACAACCAAAAAAAGGCGGGGGGGGAAGCTCTGGAAAGTTCATTGAAATGTGGATGATTTGTAATGTAATTTCAGTGCTTCCCTTTCACCTGCTGGGTATAATCATGTCATAGCTACTTATAGTTCTCTGCATCTAAAAAAGCTTATAAACGAAGAGATCAGATGGGCCTTTAATAGGTCCAGCAAAACCACTCTTTTTCTTTAAATTGCACCATCTGCCTTATGGGAAAACCCTACCTAGTTTTTCTCCTCCAGGGTGTGACTCAAAATGATTGTAGAAAAAAAAATGATGGTGCAACAATGGAGAGAATATCTTGCAATCTTTTAATATCCTCTGCACAGTCATTTTCTGCCTATTCTTGCAGTTTGAGATCACAGGATTCTTGACAACCTAATAGCACCTAATGCCAATAAAGTTGAGGCTGCCTTTTTGTTTGATGTTGTTCAGAACATGCAATTATCCCAAGGGCAGGTTGTAGCTACTAAACATTTTCATCTACCCCAGCCCTCTCTGCCCAGAGAGGAGCTACGACAGACCTCTTAGTTTCAGTTATATGAAAAGGTCTGGGATTTGCAAGGATCAGGGCTTTTTATGGTTCTGAGTGCTCATTGCTGTAAATCCTGTTTGGGGGAGGGTTTCTGGCTCTTTAATAAGGATCATTTTGCTTCCAATATTTGTTTGGGTAAAAGACCCATACATTTCCATAGTGTTCCATCTCCATTGCCACTCAGACCTTCTTTCAGAGCTTTTCATCTTTTTGATGTGAAGAGATTTATGATTCAGTTCTCAGGCTCCAAACAGAGAGAGCCCTCTGGGATGTTCAGAAGGCATTCTCCAACCGATTCCTTCCTTTCTTACACTGTCCTCACCCACCCTCCTCTGTGCTCCACCTAATGTTAGAAATGCTAAGCGAACATACGAGAGATAGCAGGCAGACTTTTGAAGGGCAAACAGAGCATCCCTTTGGGATTGAAGTTATGGGGTCATCATTCCAGTAACACTGAGACCTGTATCCCTTATGCACACACCTTCCCCATCCAGAACTAGCCTGAGGAAGCCCCCTTTGAGGTTTATGGGCAATCCAAAGGAGAGATGTCACCCTGCCTCGGCGCGTAAGAACCGCCTTCCTTCCTTTTTTCCTTCCTTTCCCCAGTAGTGAACTAATAATGGTCTTTGCCATAGCTGCTTCTCTGGCAGGCTCCGACTTAAAAGTACAGTGAGAGAAAGAACAATTGCTAATGTTAGGGACCCTGCCTAGAATCCTGGGGGAATAAAATCAAAAGATTTCAGCAAAACCTTTGAGCCGTCACACCTTACCTTTGTGAATCTGAACACATCTCTAAATCTCTTAGAAGATTTCTTCTTTATTTAGTGGGATAACAATACCTTCCCAGCTCACCTCATGAGATGTTACAAGAATCAAATACAATAATGGGTGTGAAAGTACCATATGAAATGCAGCAAAAATGTTAACTCTCATGAATGATTGAACAGCTAATGATTTCATTGGTAACTTTTATGAATCGCAGTCTAGGTATGGGCTGAAGACCAAGCTAAGTTAGTTACTTATGTGGGTTAATTCTCACAACCCTCTGAAGTGTGGACCCTCATGTATCCATTTCACTGATGAGATGAAAAAAGTGAAATCTAGAATAGTTATTCTACCGAATGTGGTACAGTCATTCACATCAGAGTTAGGAGCTGGCTCTTTGAAGCAAGCCTGTGTGTCACTAAAGTTAGCTCTCTCAGGCAAAATCTCTACAGTATTTCTTACAAGGATCCAACGCCTGCCTGTGATAAGAAGGATGTAATTCTCATTTGCTTAGCTTATTCTTCTGTGCCTGCAGTCTGTACCAAGACAAGCAACTCTGGTTCTCTCTTAACTCCCATTCCCTGATCACGGGATCCAAACCCTTTCTACCATCCCCAGAGTTAGAGGACTGAGAGGAGCAAAAGGTAAAACCCAGAGTTGTGGCCAAGGTGACATACATGTTTTACACATAAAACATTTTTTTTTTTGGGAAGTGTAACCAGAGTGTTCATAAGAACAGGATGTCATAGTACAAAGTTTTCTATGAGTTTTATTTGAATTCCTAACAAATGCTGAGGGTTTTGCTGGATCTAGGAATGTGGAATAAAAGCATAGCATCGAAACTCAGCTTGTCATTTCTCAGTCTAATGTGAGAAGCAAATGAGTAAACAGAGTGTTAGAGTTGAGAACAAAAACTTATGAGAGATTTATTGAATGTGCCAAGAGACATAGAGGAAAGTCAACTAACTAGGTGTTGGGTGTGAGAAGACTTTTGGGTGAAGGTGACCACTGACTTGAGCCATAAAGAAGTCTTGCTAACTTAACACTTTAATCAAATCCAATTACTTTTCCCCCTGCAGCATCCATGCCTATAATCCACCTGTGCTTTCATTCCTCATTTCTCCAAATGTTACCCCCAATTTTTCTCTTAGCTATAATTTAACTATTAAAAAAATCTTAAACCTTAATATTGCCTTCTCTACCTTTCCCGTAAGATTTGATTTATCTAAGAACTGGCACTCCTCTTGTTGTTGGAGATGAGCCCTAATCAAATTATTTTATCTGTGAAAATCAACTGAGAGTAGCTTAAAAGTCTTGACATGTTAAGAAGTACCAGGATCACTTCACTTGGCTGAATAAGATCGTGCCCCTCTGTGAAAATGGGTGCTAAGGAGACATGAAAGAACTACAACAACTATGTTTGTTTTTCATTGGGGGGGGGGAGGTGCTACCTGCCACGAAGATCACCAGCTTGTGGATCTTTTTGCCAAAAGAAGTCAATAAGAACATAACAGACTTACCTGCGTGGTCTGGACTTAAATATTAAAAAGAGAAAAAAAATTTGAAATCTGAAAAATTTCATGATTTTTCACGCAACATTTACACAAAAGAAAAATATTGTTTTGCTAATAATATTCTTTAGCTTGTGATTGCTTGACTCAGCCTGATACACAGTTATTAGGGTTTATTTGTTAAGAATGGCAGCTGGTAGTATATAGTTAGACTCCTTGGCTTTAAACCTTCATACTTTCTACTTACTAGATGTGTAACCTTGTCAAGTTTCAAGTTTCTGAGCCTCAGTTTCCTCACCTGCAAGATGAGAGAAGCAGTAATACTCTCTGTCATATGGGTGTTGAGAGGAGGAAATGAGATAATTCCTTAACTGCACCTGGCGCAGTGCCGGGAGAATGAAGTGTGCATACAGGCCGGGCTGCCGCTGTTTCATGGTGATCTGTCTGTGGCAGCTGTGCCTCTCACTCTGCAGCAAGGGTCTGCAGTGCCACCCTGTGCGACGGCCAGCTCAGATTCAGCAGTGGGGGAGTGGAGAAAGAACCAGGTTCGCGTGGGCTCGCTTCATTTCTGAATGATGGAGAAACTGGAGCAGACCAGTGTGTCAAAAGGAGATGGAATGGAGATGGATGAAGAAAACACATGGGGTTGAAAATCCGACCCATCTGTGTTTGTCCAAGGGTCATACTCTCTCTAATGGGGGCCTGGAGTTTACTCTTCAAGGCTTTGTTTAATTTCTAACAGGGATGCTCAAAGATTTGTCCCTTTTAGTTTCTCAAAACTAATTCAGAACTTCAAGGAGATTCAGTTATACCTTCAGAAGCAGGAAATGAAAGTTTCCATGTCTCTGCCAGCAGGTCCTCCTCCTGCTCACTCACCTTTTGTTGACGTTTTATACTCATACTTGGTTGGGACACAATAAGATATTTCAACTCTCTCCGGATATTTCTAAAGAAAAAAACACTTCTCCCTAAAGACAGCTGATTTAGGACCTGTCAACACAATTCCCATTAAAAGTTATAAAATGCAATCATGTGTTTTACATGTACTACAATTTGGTATACACAACAACTTTGATGACTTCTGCTGAGTGAAACAAAAAGTCAATCCCAAAAGGTTACACACTTTCTGATTTTTGAAAAGGCAAATTTACAGCAATGGAGTAGAGATTGTCAAAGGTTAAGGATGAAGTGAAAATGGGAGGGAAGGGGTGTAACAACAAATGAGCAACATGAGGGATTTAAGTGATGGCGGAATACTCTGTATCTTGGCTGTAATGACATTAATGTTCTGCCTGTGATATTGTACTAGAGTTTTACAAGATGTTAGCACTGGTTGAAACTGGGTAAAGCGTAAATGGAATTTCTTTCTATTATTTCTTAGAACTACATGTGGACCTTTATTTAAAAAATAAACCTAATTGAAAAAAATCAACCTCAATGAATTTACCATTTATTTAAAATTTTCTTCCTGTCTTTTTACTTGTTTATGGCTTAGCTTGGAATTCAAAGTTCCTACGATCCTGCCCCAAACTTCCTGTCCAGCTTTATCTCTCAGGAAAGCTAGATCTTCACTGTTGACCATATAAGCCTAGAGCTTTCACATTTTTACTCATCATTTAAGGCCAGAACATCTTCCCTTCTTCATCCACACTCAGTCACATCCCACTGCACGAGACTGGCCCAGTGCTGCTTGCTCTGTGAGAGCCGCTCCAGGTTTTTGGAACAGTGTGTCCTCCTCCGAACAACTGCGGACATTGTTGTTATCTGTCTTATCTTTCTTCGTATATTCTATCTTTTATTTCCATGATTTTCTGTATATTTCTCATCACCTCTATTAGATTTAAGCCCTGCAAAAGCAAGATCTTTCATTTTTATATGAGTAACCTCTGTAAGGCACTTGGAAATGTATTTGCGCAGAGCAAGGACTTAATATTCATTATTTCTTTTGTGGTCCATGGTATTTTGTCCATAGTAGACTTCCAATAATTGTTAAGTAAATAAATATTATGAATTTTAATCTTTGTGACTAAATCATGGCACCATGCTTTGCAAGTGATTGTAACTGGCTTGCATTCTTTGATAAAGTGATAAAAAACTATCACTTGGAGCTTTTTCCTTTTTTAGAATAAATCCCAATAAATGAAACACATACTACCAAATGTAATAGTGGGTGTTACATAATTTTCCTTTTTTTAGGCAAAAGTACAACAATGGACGTTACATATTTAATGAAATATAAAACAAATGGCAATGTCCCAGTGCCACTTGGGACACAAACCGTGACACCGAACTAGCAGTTAGAATACGGAAGGTATTAGCCAGACTCTGCCAGTGGTAATTTAGTGACCTTTCAACTGTCTCTTGATTTCTTCATGCCACGGTGGAGTGAAGTTATTGGACTAGAAGCACACTAGGCTCTTTTCCAGCTCTGGCATTTCGTGGTTACGTAAATGTGGAATGACTGAACATCGACCACAAAATGCTAAGCTGTGGGCTTTTAAGTTCACTAATCCTTCCCGCTTAATTCATGTGGGCCGAGTCTCCGAATCAATCACTGGGCAACCAATGTCATTGTGGGCTCCTGTGCTGCAGCTGAAACCAGGCTTTTCTGTTTGTTGTTCATTTAATTCCACTGTCCCTGACTATCAGCTTAAAGATTAATCATGTTGACTGGCAACTCAGGAGTGAGTGGCAGTTGAATTCATTTAATTAGAACTAACTCCACTTTGATATTAAATGTGTTTACATTTCTAACCTCAACTCTAAGCCAAGTTTTTTGCTCACGTTCTTCTCCACCCTGTTCTTTCTTTGATGGTAAATTTCAATCTTTATCTGGATAGAATTATTATTATTTTTTAATGATGGAAGGGAGAGGCAAATTACTACTATGAGGCCTTACTGAGATTAACCTAATAGGACACTGCAAGACTGAGAAAAAGAACACAAAAGAAGATACAAAGTCAGTCGATGTTACAGAGAAAAGATAGTGTCTTTTGTGTCTGTAGAAATTTTATTATTTTTTTTGACATAGCCATTATTAATGCCAAGACATTCATCTGAAGATTAGTAACATGTATTACTATGTTATATCTTGTTATAGATCTATGTTATAACATGTTATATAGTGGGAATCCTACTAAGCATTTTACAAACATTATTATACTTAATCGAATAACCCAATTAGATAACTACTGTTATTAGTTCCTTTTTATAGATTAAGAAACTGGAACTTAGAAAAGTCATATTTCTTGTCCCAAATCCTAAGGTCAGTGAACACAGCAGGAATTTGAAACCAGATTGCTGGGTTCTAAGATCCCATTTGATTATGTAGAGCATTATATTGCTTCCCAAACATCAGTAGCCACCATTATCTGTTGAATTATTGCTAAAGGAGAAAGGTTTAATAATTGACCTAATATCTTAGTGAGAAGTGGAAACAGAATTTAGCATGTCTTTGACTTCAAAGGTCAAGCTCTTTCTACCACAATTGTACTTTGAGAGGAAGGTTTTTAAAAATGTTTCTCTGCTGCTAAGGGATTTGTAACTGATGAAAATTAAGGTGCTTTCCCAGATCTCCTCAGAATGTAGGTGATATGTTATTATAGAAAAAATTTTAAGTGAGTAGTCCAGGAAGTAAAATGAAAAAGGCAATATTACAGTCATACGAGGAACAGGCACTGACATACTCAAGGGAACATATATAGCTTTTCTTCAAAAGTGTCTAAGGGAGAAAACATATTTTTTAGCCTACATAAGCATTCTTGTTTGTTTATCATGACAGATGCTAATTAATAATCAAATCTGAAACTAAAGTATCTATTTTTTTAAACCATTCAGTCCCCTTTTCTCTGATTCTCGTTAACTCAGTAATTCAGTGAGTTTTGTGTCCCCTGGTTTTCTCTCCAGACCAAGGCAGAACCTACCAGCCTGACTAAACATTATGTGTGTAAGAGCTGTATCGCCCTTCTAAAAGACTAGTAAAACAAAAGGAGGCCGAGATAAGTAAATGCAATGAACAATCTAGATTAAGTTTCAGATCCTGGGGAAAAAGGGCATAAAGGACATTAGTGGGACAGTTAGGGAAAAGTATGTGTGAATTGTGTATTAGATATTAGTATTTTGTCCCTGTTAAAATTCTCCTATTAGATAATCATGTTGTGGTTTTGTAAAAATATTATCTTGTTTCTAAAAAAAGACACAAGTATTTTGGGGTTAAGAAACATGATGACCAAGAGTTTTCTTCAAAAGTTTTTCTTTAAAAAATATTAACATAAAGGATGGGAGTGATTATGTCAATGTGGAAAAAGTTAGAAATTAGAGAATAAAAGATATAGGGAGTTCTTTTTCTTTGTATTGCTAGAGGAACTCCTCCCAAACTTTGAGATCATTTTAAAATAAAAAGATTTTAAAAATCAGTTGCCAGATGAAATCAACTTTGTGTTTTCATATTTGGAATATTTTTCTAGGCCTGATGAATTATTAAACAAAGATTTGACAAAAAATAAGCAAACTGAAATCCTAAACTTCTCTGAAAATCACTTCGATATAGTACAATATTGACCTTCTATGAACATTTCTAAAAAGCTTAGAGATGTTCATTTCTTTAAAAAACTAACTGCTCGTGACAATGATCAGCGTGTGGCACTAAGATAAATGTACAGAAAACACTGTTATACTTTTGGCAAAGCTTTTCACTAGACAATGAGATTGGCTTTCCAGGGATGTTGGAATATCCTAAATGTTTATGGATGAGACTGTTCTTCCCTGGGATAAACCAACTACCCAGAATTTAAGGGCTAGTTTAGAGACATGGTCTAGAGTAATCTTAAGTATCAACCAAGAATTTTGTAGCTTCGTCTTCAGAGAGACAGAGAGATGCCATCTCTAACCCTCGACAGAATGTCAAAGTGATAATGAAGCTAATCACTCCCATTTGTGCCTTCATTCAGGATGATGTCTTCAAGAATAGCACAGTCCGAACATGTTACAAGACTAGCTTTCATGCCTTCCTGGCAGTCACTAAATTTTGGTATCCAGAAAATTTAGTCATCATTTCCTTTTTTCCTTAAAATTCTTTCTTTTCTTTTTTTAAATTTTAATTTTTTCATTTTTACTTTTATTGAATTTATTGGGGTGACATTGGCTAATAAAATTATATAGATTTCAGGTGTACAGTTCTACTATACATCATCTGTATTGTGTATTCACCACCCCAAGTCAAGTCTCCCATCACCTTTTATCCTCCCTTTATCCTCTCCTACCTCCTCCCATCCCCCTTTCCCTCTAGTAATCAGCACACTGTTGTGCTCATACACATTTGCGGTGGGGTGGTGGGGTCTCAGGGAGTCATCAGGGTGAGGCCAGCAGAGTTTATCAGGCCCAGACAGACCAAGATTTGGCCTTACGACGGGAGGGCTCGGCACTGGTCAGTCGTTTGAAGGAAAAATGCTCCCCATCCTAGAGCCACACAACTCAGTCTATCCCAGGTTCTTCCCAGACCTTGGCAGGGCAGACCTAGCAGGAGTCGGGAGGATGGGGCTAGCGGATTTCCCATGGTGGGAGGCTCCAGTCGGGTTCATGAGAAAGTAGGGGGAATAGTCCCCACCCCAAGGACACATGATTTAGCCGCTGACATTTCCTGAGTCTGCCCAGAAATCTCTGCCCTGGCCCAGGCAGCTGACTCCTCAGCGGAGTGCAACCTACACAGGGTGGGGAGACGGGGAGTCCAGAGGTAGGGGCTATTGTACTCCCCAAGGCTGATGCTGTAAGAGGGGTAGCGCTCCACCCAAGAAAGATTACACCTGCAGTATGGGAAAGTGACTCAGCCCATGGATCCTGGCAGCTATCTCTTTAGTTCTCTTCCCAGAGCCACAAACCGTAGTCTCTCCTTACACAACTCAACTGCTCTGCCCTCCTTCCACCGGAGCCTACAGTGAGTGACCGTGAACAAGATTTTGTGTATTGGTCCTTTAAGAGGGTTCCTATGTCTCTAGCAGACTCTCGTGTCTCCCTGGCAGCCAAAATCTCCGCTGATTTTTACAGCTAGGTGTTATGTGGGCACCTTTTCTGGCTCTGGTGCTCTGGGCTGTGGAGCCTGATGTGGGACTGAAACCCATGCTCCTCAGGGGGGATCTTTGCAGCTGAGCTATCCCTACAGAATCTCAGTCACTGCTCGTGGGAGTGTGGTCAGCCCTTTCTGCACGTCCACCCTTCTTTCCAGTTTGGTGGTGGCTTCTTCTGTAAATCCTTGGTCATTAGGCTTCTCTTCCACTATTCTTTAGATGATTATTCAAGTTGCTTGGTCTATATTTTAGTTGGCCTGGGAGGAGGTGAGTGTAGCATCCACCTACTCTGCCACCATCTTGGATCCACAAAATTCTTTTACCATCAAAATAGTGATGCTACACTCCAGAGAACATTAAAAAAAAAAAATCCCAAAGTAAATCAACAAATGAAATTCTAACTGGGAACTTATGCTTCATGTAAAAATGTAACCTGGTTATTTGATATACTTTGAAAAAGCCACCAAAATAGAAGAGATTAGTTGATGGTACATGTGCATTTCTAAAGTCCAAGTGAAATAACATGCTCAAAAAATTATGTGCATTGCTCAGGGAAAGGGTTTTTTTGGATTGCTCACTCCTTTCTGAATTGTGTGAAGAAATAGCTAAAATTCTCTATTTTGAATTAGTGCTATTTTCAGTTGGCCATGAGAATTTAAGAACAATATTTTATCCTATTTCTCCTTGGCTGTTTCTAAATAAATCTAGAAGCACGTATCCTAAAAATGGAGGGAGGGAAAGGACACTGGACAATTGAGAATCCATATCTGAGTCCTGACAATGCCTTTTAATGAACAATTACTTCCAAGTTCTAAGACATAATGTGGTATTCCTGGAAATGAAAATGCTTTCTGCCATGTGGATGTTAAGGACAATGAGATCAGATTTACTTTTGTATTTCCTGCAGTGCATGGCCTAATAAGATACCTTTTAACTTTTCAAGGTTTTATGATTTGTTGCCAGTGTGGCTTTATAAATTGGAGAAAAAGGAATACAAATAATGTCTGCAGGCTCACAACTAGCCAATATAAAACAGATATTTTCTGTTTAATCCTGTAACGTCTTATTTATACAGTGAAGGTTTAATTTTCAAATATTTAAACTTGCTTCTGGCTTTTGTCTTGTTCTGTGTTCAGGCCTCTTTGTTATACATTTTTAAAAATGGTCTGGTTTGATGCCATTACAGTATTAACTTGTCTACCTATTAATTTATTTATGCATGATTTTAAACACATCTTTCAAAAAGGTAGACACTGTCTGGTTTTCAGAAAATGCAAACCTCCTCTGTATTTGGATATTTTCCCCTCTCAGTGTCCAAAGATCTTTCAGGTCCCCCTTAGACTGTGATTCCTCCAGTTTTCAAAATGGTAATTATGTCTTGAATATTACAAGATAGTTCAGACTGTAAATCTTATATGTCCACACAATTTTGAGAAATTCCTGTAATTGGAGTTGAAATTATTTCAGGTCTAAGAAGCTAATGAACGTCATTCATTCACACATTGTTGTTCTCTACTGTGGCAGCTATTACAATGTCCTAATAACTGTCGCTGAAGTATCTATTAATGCTAAAATGGTAAACTTAATTATTTATATAATATCTGAAACTGAAAAAAAATGTTATCCTAAAGATTACTAGGTCTAAGTTTTAAACTGTTGAGCTAAGAATATTTTAGAAAATGCACAGCAATGCACAAAAAATTTGCATATCTTGTGTCCTACATGGGAGCATAGGCAGAAGCTCTTTGTATGAGGGCATAAATATGTAAGTAGGGTTCAGTTAATTTTACACAGAGGACATTGTTTTGTCTGCTCTCCCTTGATCCCTAGACACTTCCTCAGAACACTCAACACTACCTTGTTGTGTAGAACAGCATCTTCTAAGATGGGTTTCTTAGTGTTAATTGGTGTTAAATGAGGGTGGGGAATAAGGCAAGTTTACTGGTTAAATACATTTGGAAAAAAACTCTATTAGTTTTGTAGGGGCTTCTCAGAACCTGGAATATGCTAATGTTTAATTTGAAAGTCTAAGAGGAAAAAATATTACACACATATACAGTTTTTTCCAAAATTTTTCCAAATGGAACTCCTGAGAGACTGTGTTGTGGAACATCCTCCTCCCCCACTTTTACTACAAATCTGTCATCAATTAAGGTTCATATCCATTCTAATTTCCTTCATGAGGCCTCTCTCAATTGCCTCAGTTATAGGCAATCACTACCCCT
>PVJD01007558.1:0-82881 GCA_004026545.1 Mormoops blainvillei
TGTCTGATGTTAACCTAAATTTCTTTCCTGTGTAAGTGATTTAGTCTTTTTGCCTTGAAGTCATGAGAATATTTCTTCTTTTATTTAAAGTTTAATCATTTTACTAGGATATATCTTACAGTTCACTTTACAGATCAATTTTCTCACCTTCATGATTAGCCCACTCAATATATAGGTTTGAATTTTGTTTTCTTGCATTACAATTTCTAATAGTTTTATTGAGATATAATTCACATACAATGTAATTGATCCATGTAAAGTATATACTTCAATGGTTTTTGGTACATTACATTATTTTGTATTGAATATATTGGGGTGACATTGGTTCACAAAACCATACAGGTTTTCAAGCATACAACTCAAAACCCCATCAACTGCACACTGCATTGTGCGCCCTTTTCACCAAGAAAAGTCTCTTTCCAGTCCCATTTCCCCCACATTTTGCCCTCTTTTGCCTACCTTCCTCTTTCCCTCTGGCTATCACCACCCTATTGTCTGAGTCTACGTGTGTGTGTGTGTATATATAGATGTGTATACACACGCACACGTACATATTTTATGGCTAATCTCTCATCAACTTTATTAAGTTGTGGTAAAATATATAACAAAATTTGTTGTTTTAATGATTTTAAAGTATACAATTAAGTGGTATTAATTATATTCACGATGTTGTGCAACCACCAACTAGCTCCAAAACTTTTTCATCACCCCAAACAGAAATTCTATAACCAGTAAGCAGTAACTCTTCATTTTTCCACCCCTCAGCCTCTGTCAACCTCTAATCTTTCTGCCTCTGTGAATTTGACTATTCTAGACATTTGATATAAGTAGAATCATACATTTGTCCTCTTGGATCTGGCTTATTTTACCTAGCATAATATTTTCAAGGCCGTCCATGTTGTAGCATGTACTGCATTTATTTTCATAGCTGAATAATATTCCATTGCACGTATATACCACATTTTGAAAAGTGTTGCAATAAACATTGACATGCAAATATCTGTTCAAATTTGCTCTCCATTCCTTTGGGTACATACCTGCAAGTTGAATTGCTGAGTCACATGGTAATTTACATTTAGCTTTTTGAAGAACCTCTAAACTGTTTTTTACATTCCCGACAGCAATGTACAATGGTTCCAGTTTCTCTATATCTTAACCAATAGTTATTTTCCTTTTTTCATTACAGCCATCCTAATTGTGATTTTTATTTTCCTAATGATGAAAAGTGTTGAGCATCATTTCATGTGCTTATTGGCTATTTGTGTATCTTCACTGGAGAAATATCTGCTGAAAGCCTTTGCCCATTTTTGAAGTGGGCTGTTTGTTGTTTGTTGGATTGTTTATTAAAGGAGTTCTTTAATGTAAGTAATAATCTCTTATCAGATATATAATTTGCAAATAATTTTCTATGATTTTGTGGGCTGTCTTTTAACTCTTGGATAGTATTATTTGATGCACTGAAGTTTTTAATCTTGATGAAGTCTGACTTACCTATTTTTTTTCTTTAATTGCCTGTGCTTTTGGTGTCAAATCAAGAAATTATTGTCAAACCCAATGTCATGAAGATTTTCCCCCAAGTTTTCTAAGAGTTTTATAGTTTTAATTCTTACATTTAGGTCTTTGCATCCATTTTGAGCTAATTTTTGTATGTAGTGAATGGTAAGAGTCCAAATTCGTTCTTTTGCAAATACTGTCAGATTACCGAGAAAAGAAATAACAAGACTGACTCCTGCCAATACTGCCCTCTCTGAAGAGCGAAAACCAAAGCTACGATCAGCCTTCTCATCGCCATCTCTCAGCACCATTTAGACAGTTCCCGCTTTTCTGACCACATCCTTATGTTTAGCATGGTCCTTACTGGAGAGTCCATCTCAACAGAGGCTAATGTCGTCTCTAAATAATGTGTTGCTAATTGGAGGGGATCTCATCTATATTCCACGTGAGTTGGACCTGCAGGCTGAGGTAAACGGAAGTGGAGCTCCTGCAGGCTTTTCTTTGAAGGATAATCAGTTGGGTCCCAATCTCCTGTTGGATTTGCCTCTCATTAACCGCACTGCATAAGTGGGTGAGGATACAGAGCCCTCCCTGGAGACCTGCATCCCCAAAGCCTCTGCTTTCCGTATTCCCACACTTCAAGGTCTTGATATAACCCCTCCCAGTGCACAGTACATGACAGTTCGCATGACACTCTTTTTTTTAAAATACATATAATATTCTATTTTTTAATTTGTATGTATTGCTTTTAGAGAGAAAGAGAGAAAAACATCAATTTGTTGATCCACTTATTGATGCATTCACTGGCTATTTCTTGTATGTGCCCTGATCAGGGATCAAACCCACAACCTTGGTGTATCAGGACGATGCTCTAACCAACTGAGCTACTAGGCCAGGGCTCACGTGCCATTCTTAAACTTCTTTGCTTCTTCCTGGCGAGGAAGATGAGAGCAAGGATTACTGCCACCCTAGGTTTTCTTATCAAAAACCCAAGACTCAAAGAAGCTGGAAATGGTGGTACCCGAGTCTGATTCGAGGTTTCTGACTTTGAACTTGTAGTAGTCTGAATCCTAGTGGTCTCATTCATATAACTTTTTATTAAAGTATGTTCTTATAATTGTTTTATTGTTGGTTTTTTAAATCTCTTACTGTGTCTAATTTATAAATTAAATTATATACTAGGTATGTATATATAGGAAGAAACATAATATATATAGGGTTTGGTACTATTCACACTTTCAGGCACCCACTTGGGGTCATGGAATATAACCCCCATCGATAAGGTAGGATTACTGTAGTATACTAAAGAAATTATCTACAGAAGTGTGGGCAGGGAGTAGGTAAGCCACAAGGAATGGTCCGCGGCTACAGAGTTTGTATTTTAAAAAAAGGATTAAGGAACCCTCTCCTTCCTGTGCTAAAAGGCAGGGAACCCAAGAAGAGCCACCTGAGAGGGCCTGGGGCTTTCAGTCAAGGGACACAGCCAGCCCAAGGTGGCCCCTCAGAGGAGGGACCAGGGGACTGGGGAACCCCTCCTCCCTCCCTCTCTCCGACCTCCTGCCTGTTCTTCCTGCCAGTGGAATCCAGAAGGAATCCAGAAGGCAAAGGAAAGGGGCCCCCCGAAGCAACCCGTGCAGGTGAGTGGAGAAGAGGGGGAGAATATCTCTGGAGAAGCAAATGAAAATGCCCAGCCCAGACGCCACGGCTTTTCTACCAGCCACTGTCTCCCCCTGGAGGGAAGGCTGGAGCCCATACTTGGGCACACGCCCTTTTGAAGGAAGTGGCATTTTGGTGAATCCCAGTCACTGCTCGCCTTGCAAATATCGGGTCGCCTTTTCCATGTGGCACTTAGCAAGGAGGAGCTCTAGGGCAGCAAGCCTCCGTCACGTAGTTTACACGCTGAACACGCTCACGGAGAGTATAAAGATCGTATTCATTTTCTTCTCTGCTGAAATCTACACTCCAGGTTTCAGAATTACTCCAAGTTAGATCCCCAGATGTCAAGTCCACTGCTGCCTGGCTCTAACCCCAGGGGAGGTAAGTAGCACCCCCACCAAGTAAGTGGGAAGGCAGGCCTGGGCAAAAGCTGCCATCGGCCTCTGCCTTAGCTGGGCTTCCACGGCACTCTGTGGGAAGGCGGCTGTGTTCGCAGGGCCTGTGTGAGGGCTGCAGCCACCGGCAGACCAGCAGAGACCGGCTTCCCGAGTGAAAGCCTAGTAAGAGCTGACACTGCCATTGGAGGCAGGAGCCGAGCTGGCCGCTCAGACCCTCTCATATTCTTTCCTCTGTCTCACCATGGCCTTGGAGATTCCCTGATGGCAGGAACAGCCACATATATAAATGACTCCTGATTAACCAGGCACTGGTATCATCTCCTTGGATTTGTCCTCCCGTTCACTTCTGCATCACAGAGGAATTGTCACTATCAAGTTCAGAGGCAGCAGCATAGAGGTGTATACTGAACACCAGGCATGGTACCAAACTATTGATACACTGGTAACACAGTTCACAGCCTACCGAAGAGCCACTTCTTCCTTGTCTTTGCTCAAAGTGCCTCAGTTTTGTTGAGGGAGCAATGTGCCGGCGCCGTGGAGGGGAAGATGCTTGGTCTATGACAATCATGGTGACTGTTTTCCCCTTTGCCGGGGAAAAGCATGCTGAGCATGACAGGGTAGAAGGACATAAAGGATGCACCAGTCCCAGATGACATGTCTGAGCACTAACTCATCTCAGGCACTGCCTCACCTAAACTTTCTGTTTAAATGAACACTATATGCCCTTAGAGTTTAAGCCGCTGCTGTTTGCAACCAGGTGTGTCCTATCAAATCCATGTGCACTGTCACTTTTAATTCTAATCTCATGAGGAAGGCATCATTATTATCCCTATCTTACGACTGAGGCTTAGAAAAGTAAAGTTGCTTGCCAAGGGCCATGAAGCTGGTGGCAGAGCCAGAGTTGAAACCCAGGGTTACCCAACTCCAAAAGCTTGGGTGCTTAGCCACTAAACTACATGGTCTCGCACTATGTTCACCTGGTGCCTGACCCTGGATAGCATCGGCTCCACTTCAGCCACACAAAAAAAGACTGAGCGTTATGCCCATGCTCAGAGAGCCTGACCCTCATCACATACCCACTTCAGTCTTGTAATTCCCATCTAGCATGGGCTGACTGCCATGGTTCCACTGGCTGCACAGCTGAGACAGGACATGCTGATCCAAGGGCAGGGCCTCCCTGCCCCGTTTCTTTAGTCCCACTGTGTGGGACTGCCCAGAGGCATGGATTACAGCCCAAAGCAGGAGGCTAGGGGCCTGCAGGAGAGCGGGGCTCCACATACTGCCAAGACACGGAGTTGCCCAGGCTGTCCTACGAGAAGCAAAGCCGCTCTCGCTGCTCCTGGAGAGGGTCCTGCTGCACCTCACTGGTGTGTGAAGCTTTACTCTGTGAAATGAAGAAGTAAACTGAAGAACAATACATACAGGGCTGTCTCATTATCGAAAAGAGTGTTTGCATATGCAAAGAAAAAAACCTAGAGAAGAGAAATAAAACTTCTCCTCTTCACTTCTTCTGTGGAATGGAATTAAGGGCAGGGTGGTGGGTAGTGTACGGTTTTAAATAGCTCGCACCTTTCATATTTTTTATGTTCTTCAGTAGTTTTATTACATGGTATGTAATTTACATAGGGAATGCATTATAATCAGTTATAGATATTCCATCATATAAAGGTAAAACAAAACTATACTGCAAAAATTTTTACCTCAACCTTGACATTGTTCCTTAGAATTTCTGTCCTTATAACTTCCTGTACATGTTTTCTTTTGTTTCAGTTTTGTGAATCAGGCAAGTACCATTCATAATTTAAAAACAAATTAAAGAAAAAGTTTATCCAGTGAGTTTCATAAGAAGGCTACACCATCATAGCGTGGAACACTCATGAAACCTGACCAAAAGACTTAATTTAATGGCTTGAGGGGAAACCCCTGCTATGGGCCTCAAATGCAGTTTTAAGAAGCACACCCACAAGATTTTATGATGGTGATATGTCCACTGTACAGGCAAAAGATGTGTGCCCAACTGTGTTTGCTCTCCAACAAAGGGGGCACATGCCCTTAATCCTCCTGGTGATGGGTTTATGTTCCTGCCCTCTCTATAAATCACCTCCACTCCTTCATGCCTGCCAGGGCTCCCACCAACACAGGACACTTGTGAATTCAACCTGAGAGCAAGCCACGGTTCACCTTGTGCTGTAAATCAGACCAGGAAATCACCAAAAGCCTTTCACGGATTAACTGCCTTCCTCAAAAAAAGAATGATCCTCAAAAGTTCAAAGCAGAAATGCTAGGATTACTTCCCTGTGCCGTTAGCCTGCTATATACAAAGCACATGGAAATTTACAACACATGTTCGCATGCAGGTTCTCATTTGATCTTCACAATAACCCTGCACGAGTAGGTTGGATAGAAATGATGCCCGTTCTGTACAGATGATGAGATCGAGGCAAAGAACAAGGGGACTGGACTAATGGAGTCATCTAGAAGGCTAGAATCACAGGCCAAAAGCCACAAGTACAGACCCCTAGATCAGAACTCTTCCATTTATTCACTCACTCAGGTCATCACAAACATGAGTTGACTACCTATTACGTGATAGCACTGTAATACATTTACATGGATCACACAATGGTGAGCTCTCGGGGTGCTTACACAGCCCCTGGAAAAGACAGACATCAATCAAATGATCAAAAACTACTCTGAACAAAAGCAACATTATTTTATAATGAAAATGTAAAACACAAGAGACTTCTTTCTTTGGCCCAGAAAATTAAGCATAAGTGAAAGTGAACTTGATAGTCTAGAACCAGTATGTACACAGATCCTGCGGCTTACGTGAATATAACACACTTTTAAAACTAAGAGAACTTGAGATCGGAGGAATGGGAAATCTAATGCAATAGAGAAACACAGACCAGACAGCAAAATCATTGTAAGCTATATTAAGCACTGTGACTTTTAGCCTAAAACTTTGAGGAGAGCATTAAATGAGCTTGAGTGTGTATGTTGACGTGGGAAAGGGACAGGTGACCAGATCTGCAGCGTGAAGTCTTTGGAGATCACCCTAATGTCCGTGAAAAATGGTCATCCATGAAAATTACTCAGAATTCAATGTGCTCACCTACTTCCTGTGCCTTACTCTCTTATTAGCTCCAGCAGGCTCCAGTACATACCTAATTAGATACCAATAAAAGAAGCAATAATGACAAATGCCCACATGAATGGGGTCCCCCACAGCCCAACCCTTTCTTTCACTGCCAGTAGTTTTGAATGAGACGACGTGATTGCAAAGTCACCTTAAAGAACACAGCGTGTTTACCACCTTGAAACAGTAAATATCAAAATTTATGCTGGAGCAGTGTAAAATCACCCGTATAACACTGGAGACTAGTGTAATGTATCTATTTCACATTTGAAGAAGTAGCCAAATGGCTCATTTGCAGTCAGTCATGATTTAAGATTAGGTCCTTGGCCATTACGCATCAGCACAGAGGCACATGCAAGGAATACAAATCATCAGAGGATGACGGGCCGTTCGAAAGCCTGACCCAATGTTATCTCTGTGGTATTGAGGTCATGAACCTGTCTATCAACACTCCAGAGTCTAAGGAAAAAGGAGAGTCTTTAAATCTAAAAATAATACCACATAAGCCTTCTAGAGTCTAAGAACTAACAGTGGTTAGAATTTATAACAAGGTAAATTTGGATCTATCAGGGAAGCAGCCCTGTGAGTTGACCGGCATCCCCTATCTCAGAAAGTCATAATCAAACTTGGCCTTCTTTCAGTGTATAAATGGGATACCTTAGACCAGTGGTTTTCAACCAGTGTGCTGCAAGAAATTTTAAAACATGCAACACCTGACTGTTTAGTCAGGGGCACTGGCCTCTTTTCCCTTAAACTGTCAAATTAAAAGATGACAACAGCCGTCCAGTGTGCATGAATCAAAATTATACGTATTTTTTTGGTCAGATCAGCAAAACATACAGCTTTTGGTGTGAGTGATTTGTGTGTGCACGCCGTGAGATTAAAAAAGAAAAAGGGTTAAAAATCACTACCTTAGACTTCTTCTGTGGGAAGTTAGAAGTGTTATCTTGTCACATAGGGGTGTTAAAAAGCAGGAGGAGGAGGAGGAAGAGAAGGAAAAAGGAAGGTGGAGAGACTGGGAGAGAATAAACTCCCTGAAGAGGAAGAAGAAAGGACCTCTGGTCTCTAGCTGCAGCCTGCCCCTGACTCACTGTGGGCCCATGGACAAGCAACTCCCTAGCTACACAACAGCCCACCCCCGAGGGCCATGGGAAGGATCAAGTGAACACTGACATCCATCTATAAAATATGAGACCCTAACCTCAGCTCAGTAACAAATGAGCAAAAGACTCTGAGTTTCCCCTGCAGGGGACTGGGCCTCCAAGGTCAAGATGTCCAAGAATTCAATACGTTTATACCATACATCCCCCAGCTCCTCCTTTGCTTGGGCTTCAAAGACAGTACCAGACCTGGAGAGCAGGTATTAGCAAAAGTGCCCTGAGCAACTGAGTGAATTAAGTGTCCTGCTGAGGACACACCAGGATGTGTCACAGCCTGGAGTTGTGTACCTCCTGTGGAAATAAAATGCCATTCTGGGTAATACAGGCATTCTGAGTGTCCCCAAGAAGCCAGCTGATGGCCCCAGCTCCCAACCGGTTAAGTTCCTATGTGTGAAATTTGCTGTCAGGAGAGCGATACCCTCAGACTAATGCACAGTAATGACTAGAAATGCAGCGTGACATTCCCGAGGAAGAGTCAGAGACAGCGCCACACAGGCCCTTGGAGGAGAAGGGAAATTTTTTCCACTCTAATTGCCCAAGAAAACCCTCAAGTGTGAGCCCAGAACACATTAACCCACTGGGTTAGTGGCTCTGGAACTCCTGCCAGGAGAAGCACTCACAAGAAGTTAAGGATGAACTGAGGGACAAAAGTCAACTGAATTTGGGGTCAGAGCAGGGAAAAGAATGCAGAGAAACCTTTTTCTTCCAAGGCTCCCGCCTCCCCCTCACCACACCCCCTAGAAGAAGAGCAGCTGAACAGGACGACTGTACACCTGACTCCTTGCATCCAGTTGCTCTGGCTGTGATTATTTATAACGTTAATGTAATTAAGTTTCCGGAAAGATAAATTTCTTTGTGGTAGTGCAGAAAATCAATTCTTTTCAATGACAACATAAGTACCCTTGGTCTAAGTGGAAAACTAATGCATATTTGGAATACTTTTTCTTTTTTTCAATTAAAAAGTCCTCTTAGCTCATGCATTTTTTTATTCCCCAATGCTCTTTTCTAATGAGTGAGGCACAAAGGAACAAAGATGACTAATATATAAATGTACTTTTTTTGAAAAATAGAGTTCCGTAACATGTATTGTTCTGGTTTGACTTTTTATTTTCTCTCTTTGCTTTCCTTTTTAAAAGAAATAGCCATGCATATCCATCAAAAAGGACAGAGTAAAGTTACAATAATAAAGGTGCTAGCACTGATTTTCTTTTTCCTGCAAGAAAACATTTATTTCTCTTGTAATCTATTTCTCTTCCATTCATCCTGCATAGGCCCATGTCCATACAATACAATACAAGTCAAAATGTGTCTGAAGGCCTGTAGATGAAATCACTAGGAGTTGGAAATGAAGTCTTATTTTTCTCTCTATTCTAATCTGTCTTGGGCCCCATGTCTGCAATCAAGTGCCTTCTTGTTAATCTGCTCATGGACTCAGGTAGCCAACAAACCTCCATACCCAGGGAAGGTTCTGTTGGATTTCTTTTTAGCCCTTTCCCTTTGCAACTTTGAAAGCCTAGGAGTACAGGTAGAGGGGGTGAGATGCAGGCCACTCTCCCATCATGCACTTCAACTAACCCTTTCATCCCCTATCTCTCTCTGCCATTGACCCCACAGTTAACCAAAGGTGTGTTTGAATCCACCAAGGAACAAGAGAAAAAGATAAAGGTTCTTAAAAAGATGTCATTAGAAGGCAGGGCAAAGTTAAACTTGAAAACCACCTAATGAGGTTGGAATAAATAATCCCCAGGGTCTGCAGCATGGGCAGAAGTGAGGGCAGGGGGGCCAGTGGAATGAGACATCCAACACAGTAATGTCTAGGCGGCCTTAACAATCAAGCAGCCACTCTCTACTTTGCCAAAGTACCTACAACTTCGAATGTATTACAATGGCCATTGAAACCTTTAGATTCATCCTCTCCCACTATTTAAGTCTCTACAGTTTGGCAGCAAAGTCTTTCCCCTCTTCAGAGAATGTGTTATGTTTTTCAACAGCACAATTATCCATCATCTGCTCGCTGCAGTACACTGCTCTATCTTGTAGGTCACCAAACTACCAAGGTCCCCATGGCCAGGACAGCCTGCATGCCCCACTCCACCTGTCCCAAAGCCTGGGACTGTCACATGTCTGGGGCACAGAACACTGGAAGAAAAAAAGAGCACAAGGTGGAATGAACAAGACACCAACATCACTTAGCATCCAAAAATGCATATCTGGCATCTACTCCAGCAAGGGGGTTGCCAAGTGAGAAAAAAAGAGTGGCCATCTAGGAATAAGTGGTCTTTGCTCACCAGTAGCACGCTGCACTACTCACCCAAAAATCAGCTCAAACAGTCAAACCCCCTGCTAGTCCTCTACAAAAGCAGCCTTGTGGAGGCCGGGTTGCTCTCCATGGTCCTGAAGGGGTGGGGGACGCCCTATGCCCTCTAGTTAGGCATCTTGTTAAGCAAATCGAAGGGAGATGCCCAGGTGACAGTTGGAAGGAGACATAAAAATCACCTAGTCCAAGCCCCTTATTGTATACCTATAGAGCTAAGGCCCAGAGACAGTAAACAACCTGCCCAGGGACATACCAATTCAACAACTTCTTTCAGCTCGAGTTCTCTGCCAAGAACACTTTTGTGCTAAAAGAATTTCAAAGTACAGAAGCAAATCATACCTATTTCATTTAGGAGATGCAGGAAATTATAACGAATGACTTTCCTCACTCAGTAAAACTTCACCCGGCTTTACATTTCCTCATCAAAGCTGTGATAATTTTGGTTCATGAGTTTGGGAGGGAAAATTAAATTTCTGAACCTCCTTTCCCACAAGAATAAAAAATGGGAAAGAGGCCAGACCACATTCTCAAGGCCCTGACAGGATCAACAGCAGATCTTATCACACTGGAGGGGGTATTTTCTTCCCCACTCAGGTTCACTGTCCACTGAGTTCCATATTTTTAAAGGGACTCTGTTGGCATAAAAACTGTGCACCATTGTGCCACACTACCCACCATGGAACTAAAAGACAAACGACTGGAGGCCCTTGCCTAGGATCTGGAAGTCAGAATAAGTTCAGGGGCCTGACCGACTTCAAACCCTACTCTGCACCATGGATCCACATTACACACCAGGTCCTGATCTATGGGACATCAGCCGCTGGTTTTATACAGGTGAAAATCTGACTCAGTTGAACTCACTTTCAATATGATATTCTAACATCTTCTTAAATGATAGTATATGTCTATATGCTTCATGAGGCTATATGTTTATATAGGAGCCTGAAATTTTCTGAAGGTTTCTGAGGGTTCTTGCTACATTCCTACAACAACCATGAGGTTAGAAAAGTTACTGTTACTCCCGTGTTACAAATGCAAGCATAGCTCTTGGTCTATATGAATGAGTGAATGAATGAATGAATGAATGATCTTCAATAAAAATTCCCTGATTCCATACTCCTATATCACTGCTTGTAGATCCCATTGTATAAATGGCAAAACCAAAGAAATGCCCAGTATTCATTTCAGTCCAGGATAAATCAGAGAGCTCATGTGCCTGGTCACATAGAGCAGGGTTTTTCATTCCCTTCCCTCCCCTCTCACACTTCCTCCTCTGTCTCTCCCTGCAGGCTTCCCTCACCACCAACTTGATACCACTCACCCATTTCACACTCTTCTGTCATCAACACCATGACTGGTTTTGTAATGCTTACAAGATGATCCTCATTCCAAGCCCAGTTCTCATGTGACTGGTGCAGAATCGAATCACACAGTGGCAAAACTGTAAAGCTGCTGCAATTTTCATGCATCCTCACCTGGGATGGTAAGAAACTAAGAGGCTACCCCACATCCCCAGGAGCTCTCTCTTCTATCACCTCCCAGACCTGACTGTCTCTCCCAGGACTCCAGCAATCCATCCTGTGTCTCCCTGTGCTACCTCTTATACAGTTGCCTTGTACATTGACTCAGATTCACACATGGGTATGTCTTACCTTCCGAACTCACTTGTCATCTCTCCCTGGACAGAGGATCTGGAGCTGCTGGGATAGTTGGACGTGAGGCATACACTGGCTTTTTGATTTAATTTTAGTTAATTTTGATGATGAATTTTGTGCATGTGGTCCTGTTTGTGAAGTGAATAATAGATCAGTGGGAGAAATGGAGATCGAGAGTCTTGGTCTGGCTTTCTTGGAAACTAAAACGTTTGATAGTCATTTTGTCATTTCCCTCTCCCAACTCTAAGTGAAAATGTTTGTGTAAAGTCGACGCAATACATTATATACACGTGTGCGTGTGCGTGGGTGCATGCGTGTGTGTGTGTGTGTGTAAATAAACTACTTTAAGGAATGGGACATCTAATAAGATGAGGTTTGTAAATCCTTTAGGGGCTCTCTGGAAAGGAAGATGCCACACCACCATATTTCATTATGAAGACCTAGAGATGGGACAGGCTCTCACATCCTGGAGTTACTCTGACATGCTAGGCAGAAACCTTGAATTACTGACATGTGTAGTGATTTGTAGTAAGTTTATTTTTCGGATTCTGCATGCTCTTCAAGATCAGTCACATGCAAACACTGAACGTGCTCTGCAGTGAATAAACAGCATGTGTTCAAAGTAAAATCTAAATATGTTTATTGTCTAGGCTATAATCATGGGGTTAACCTCTTGTCAGAGAGACTATTAAAATGCAGAGGTGTGTGTGTGCACACATGCATGTCAGTGCATGTGCACATGTGTGCTGTGCACACTTGTATAGTCTGAAAAAAGGATGCAAGAGTTCGGAGCTCTGTTGCAATGTGACTGTGTAAGAATTTTTCCCAGCAGGGAGGCAAGAAGAGGTTGGCTCAGCCTGAGGACACCTGCATATTGAAACATGTGCTGGACAAGGGTTAGATGAATGTACCATTTGACTAGAAAACACCTTGAGTCCATCCCCTAGATGTTGAGAAGCTCTGCTCCACTGTCACCTCAAGACCAAGATGCTGGGAGTGACTGTAGGTCCTTCCGCTGCTCAGCTGCTATCACAAGTTGTCAAATCAGCCTGCTCACAAGACTCGGTCCTGCTTCCTCTGACTCCAGGGGTCAAGGCCAATCACTGTGGCAGCCCTAGTGGTTTCGGAATTTCCAACGACTAAATGTTAAGCCGTGAACTTTGTGGTGGCAAGAATTCTTTGTATCCTCCACGGCCCGGCAGTGATAGAGTGCCCAATACCTTAAAATGGGATGGGCTGATGGATACTTAAAAGTTACCAAATACAGAGACGGAAATTCCTTTTGCAGGGAACGAGAAAGGACACTTAGGCACTGAATCCCACAGGTCGGTGGCCTCTGGGATTTGAGTATCGGGTACAGGTTGCATGGTGAGCTGAGAATTAGAGAGAGGGAGGATCTGAGCAAGGTGCGTTCGGGCCTCATTCTAGGCTTCGTTGGCAACTATTAATGTAAAGGCAGCTCAAGAAAAAACCAAGGTAGTCTGGCCACCCAACCACGAATGATTTCTTTCCTGTTTCTAACTTGAGGTAAGCTGCTACCCACACTTTGGGAGCTTCAGACTGAGCCCAGCCAAACAGCTGAAGCAGAAAGGAAAGTGTAAGTCTGGGTAGCAAGCAGAGAGTGTTAAGCTGTGGATGAAAATAGTAGTCACTTTCCTTTAACAATTTGTGTAATCAGGTCTGAAAAGGCTCTGCTTCTCAAGTCTAATGTAAAAAGGTGGAAAATCCTGCCACACTTGAGTTCCTTGGAGCAATGCATTGGCCTGGGGAATCTTCTCTTCCTGCTTGTAAATGTTTTTATAGCCCCTGCACCTTCTGCAGCATCTCTCCCTGGGAAGACTCCCTGGCGTGGTTGTGACTGTCCTGGGAAGTGTACCTGAACTACACAGATGGTATGGAGGGGAAGGAAGGCTAAGGTTTGGGAGTTAGATCCCGGTCCCACGTTTTGGCTCTATGCTTATTACATTATGTGATTGAGACCAAGTCACTTATCTTTTCTGAGTTTCCTAATTCCAAATCTGAATCTAATAAAATTGCCCCCCCAATTGGCTAGCCTAAGGAATATCATGTCTAGTATATTACCTGGCCTTCAGCAGACGCCCAATAAATATAGGTCTCTCGCACACCCCCGATGCCAATGCAATGGGTTCCACTAATAAGATTTGACATCTTACCAAGCAATTCCAATGGTCAGCATGTGGGAGGAAAATACTAGAAAGAAGTAAACTGCTCACACTGCACCGGGCTCTTGCCTTCCCTCAGTTCCAAGTCCAGGGCCAATGGTCCCCACCGTTGGGCTGAATAGCCTCATAGCTAAAGTGAACACTCATGAGTCACACCTGGGTTCAAATCCTAGCACTGCCACTTATTAGTAGCAGGGTTACAGACATATAGTGCAACCTCAGTTCCATCATTTGAAAATGAGAAAAACAACAGCACTGAGTGTGGGATGAATGAATTATGTAAAATGCTTAATGTGCACTGTGCCTAATACAATCAACACTCAATAAATGTTATCTATCACATCGCCATTGATCATCTAACCAGCAGAACCCTTGTGGGTGACAAGCTGGGAAAAATAACATAATATAACTCTAAAGGTAGAAGGAATCAAAAAGTAAGAGCCTCATGATGGGATGAAATGCATAGCTGACACAGTAAAAACCAGTTGCCGTGAGATCCCTTCTCTTAGGAGGATGGCCTGGATAAGAAGTAGTAGATCAGCACATTCATAAGTAAACCAAAGCTCCTATCACTCTAAAATCAGAGAGTGCTGGCCAGGACGAAATCTGTGAAGAAGATAAGTTTGTTCTGTGCACTAGACACTACCCCCTCCTTAGTAAGGAGGAGGAAAAGACCAAGGTACTTAATCTGCTTCACGTACTTAGCCTTCCAGTGTCCCCCACTTATTTCTTGCAGCCCAGCCTCTCCTCTGGTTTCTGCCCCTGTAGTTAAATCAGCGTTCTTTTTAAAAAAATTTTTAGATTCTATTTATTTACTTTTAGAGAGAGGGGAAGTGAGAGAGAAAGAGAGGGAGAGAAACATCAATGTGTGAGAGATACATGGATCGGTTGCCTCTCGCACACCCCGAAATGGGGACCCAGCCCACAATCCAAGCATGTCCCCTGACTGGGAATCGAACCAGCAACCTGTCGGTTCACAGGCTGGCACTCAACACACTGACCAAACCAGCCAAGTCTAAACCAGTGGTTTTGAAATGCCAGTCCATGCACCAAGTCTAGGCTGGCTGCACAAAAACTACATGGAGAGCTTGCTAAAAATAGACCTCAGGTTCCAACTCTCAGGGTCTGATCCAGTAGATCAGATGGGGCCCGATTGCCCATATATTTTCTTATAAGTTTCCCAGTAATTCTTATGTGCAGTCAGGTTTGGGAACTATGTTTCTAGTCTTTTCCTACACCAAAATCAAAATTTACCTCTCCTATGGCCCAGTTGTTGCAGGCCTTTCCCCTGACCTATCTAAAAAACTCGTTTGTGTTTGGGTCCATGAATCATCAGCTGGCAACAACTTTATTTTTTCCCTCCAACATCTTACATAAAAAAACAGTATGTTTTGCCATGAACCAAAGTATGAAAAATATCTAAAGAAGGGAATGAACATTCAGAGTTTCCTCAGTGCATTCTTTATAGATAGGGCTAACCCTAGAAACTACAGTGTATTGCAGTTCTCCCATCCCTCCCGCATTTTCCCGATAGAGAGGTCAATATAGCCAAGAGGGACATTCAGTGGACATAAGTTTGGAGACAAAGAGGCACCACAGCTGCAGAATAAATAATCATATTAACAACCACCACCATGTACGGAACACCCAAGGCCAAGCACCAATCTAAGCGCTTTCCATGGATTATATCATTTAACATTCTCATCTGTGAATGTGTGTGTGTGTGTGTGTATCAGTGTATACACACTGATATTCATGACTCCCAAATCTCATGTAAGTGTATCAGTGTATACACACACACACACATATATGTATTATTATTCCCAGTTTACAAATTAAAAATACGGAGACACAAAGAAATTAACTTGCCCATATTCACACAGCAAACAAATGGCTGAGGATGGGAGACGATCTCATAGGGACCAGGATATTGATGAGGTCACGAAACCTTAGATTAGCACACATATCCTCTATCTTCTTTACCTCTTCTCCAGAGAAAAGAATATTGGAGGGGAAAAGATAAAACTTTTGGAAGGAGGAAGCAAAAAATTACATAGCAAGAAAACAGCCGTGTCCCAGGACTCCTCCTTTGGGAAGCATTCCAGCCTGTGGCACATGAGGATATGCACGGCCCTGCCTCTGCTGTCCCGCTGGGCAGCATACGGGTGGAGGCTGGGGGAACAGGAGTGCTCCCTGACAGCCTGAAGCTCTAGAGAACTGAAGGAGACGATCAGCTCTTGAAAATGGAAATAAGTGAAGACAGAGGCTTACGGCTGCCTTTATTCCAGCTGCCAAGCCGAGGACTGCAGGGTAGAAGGGCAGTGGTTTCTATGGAAACTCTGTCCATGTACACATATTATATCTGGACAATTCTTCAGAAATCCAGAAAGCACCTTAAATAGAGGACATCAGAATGGACCAGGACTCACTTGAATATGGTGAAATCTCCCTTAAAGCTGACACTAGTTTCTGTTCTTTGTCCGTCGGGGTCCTCTTCCGAAAGAGACTACAGAGCTAGAGTGGCAAGTGCATGAAATATCTCCTCATCAGAAAGGTAGCCTGGAGCTGACTGACCTTGGATTATCCCTCCTTCTGTTGGGTTCCGGAAGGGAGACTGTCCCCAACACGCCTGTTCTTTATTCTGGGCCCAAGGGAGAAAGTCCTGTGGCTGAACAGTCATTTTCCCTGTAATGTTATCGTTAGTGAGAACAAACAATTCACGGGCAGTGCTTGCAATGCAAAAATTTCTCGGTGACAGGACTCAGATCATTATCCATAAGGATTTTCAGTGGGTCCCGGAGAGATCAAAACATGGCCCTTGACCGCCATTACCCAGCTGTCCAGCCACAAATGATCCAGCTGAGACCGAGAGTCTCCTTTCTTCAGCTGGCAGCGAACCCGACTCCAACAACAGGCATGGGCGCCAGTATCGCCTTCACACCCCTGCCCACCACCTCCTGTGAAACCCCTCAGACCTCACAAATAAGCCTGCCATCCTCTAACAAGCTGAAAGGCTCATTCCTCCCCAGGGAATGGACAGTATCAAGTTCCAAAAGATTCAAAATCAGCCCCTTAAAAAGCCTCCATTTGGAGAAGACATTTAAGCCAAGCCGTGCCTGATGAAGTGAAGTAGAATTAGCCGCTTCAGTAGCACAGGTTTCTCAGATTCATTCTAGGGTAGGCTGGCTTGTTCGCTTCCACGTGGAACGAACTCAACAACAATACATCATAGTTAACTGTGACCACAGCTCCACGGAATTTCAGACGGTGCCTGGAGTGCGCCAAGGGGCACTTAATATCCCCCTATCTGCAATCAACCTTTTGTACATTTGTTCCTAATCACAGGATACTGTTTCATCTTAATGAACTGTTTTCTTAGCGTATTACAGTTGGTCATTCCAGCACGCCTAATGGTCCATTCGGTAGGTTAAATTACAATTAGAGTCCCTTGGATTTTGTTTCCCAGTAAGGCTTAGGGGGGCTTGATTTCTCCCCCTTCCCAATGGCTCAATTTCAAGGACGGATCATGAAAGATCAAAGGCAAAATCGTACCTGTTGCAGTCGATGTGGAGAAGGAGGTGAGAGGCGCTGACTGACAGTGCAACCTTGTGCCACCGCCCATCTGCCATGCGGTACGGAAGTGCTTCTGTCCTGGGCTTCCCATTATGTATGTAATGATACCGAATCTCATCCCTCAGACCACTGCTCTCCAGTTCAAAATAGCTGTACGGGAAGCAACAAAAACTTGTTTCATTTTCCTTCTGCACAACACAGGTATCATCAGTCCTCACCAGGTTTCTCAGAATCCGAAATTACTGAAACATGATTCAAAGTGCCACAACCCAAAATCAATTGTACCTCATGGAACCCAGCTCCCCTGAGGGCTCTTATGGTGACACCTTGAGCCTCTGCAATGGACATTAATTGATTCACTGTAAGGTGACTGGCCACAAACTAATTAGCAAAATACTGTGCAGTGTCTCTTAAATACTTAAAAGCAGTTCAGAACCCTCTTTCTAGTGTCCCCCCCCCCAAAAAAAGTCATTCACATAGAATCAATTTATTTTTATGTTTATTGCTGTCATTTTTACTTTTCTAACAATTAAAGAAAAATAGAAGTCATGGTGGATATCGTGGATTAAACTGTCAGAGTAAAGAGAGTAAGGAGATGAGTAAGACTTCTTTTTTTAACATCCCCCTGCACAGAAAGCTGTAAGTGGACAACTATTCCTGGATGTGTAGGGGAGGAAATGTTCAAACTGCTCACGTAGAGACCAGAATTTCAAATCATCATGAAATAAAACATGCAATTGAGTTCTTTCTTTCCCCAGGTTGTTATCATGTTTCCAGATCCGTGAAAAACTCAGCACCCCCACTGTGGTCTACACAAAATGCAGCCGGCAACTTTGGGACACTCCACAGACACACGCCAGGGCTGAGACTCTCATAGGTGGCAGACCCTTCTAGTCTCCTGTGCCTCTCCTGAAACGTGTCCTCATCACAGGGCCTAATCTCACTGTCAGGAAATGTCGGACATTGTACTAGGCCTTTAACACATACTGTCAAATTCATCACCCACCAAAACCTACAAGACTGATATTATAACCCCCTTTGCATTAGTAAAAAACAGATTCTGGAACTGGTTCACATAGCCACATCAGGATTTAAACTCACGTCTCAATTTGATGGCCTATGTCCTTTCCACCAGTTCACTGCCTGTCTCAGAGGCAGGATGGCAAAGTAGCAGAGATGGTCTCAGCCGGCCACTATCTCCCAGCAACTCATTCATACAGACAACTCAAAAACGACTTGCCCACACAAGGAACTAGGTTCAGTCCCCAGACTTAGAAGGACCTACTGCTTTTCCTCTCATCTGCTGAGCAGGCTGGGCCCCGCCAACCAGGTCGTATTTAAACTAAAACACGAAATGCATCTTCTATGAGAACCGAAATGAATATATCATGAAACTCAGCCTCTATTATTCATGACTCCCAAATCTCATGTAAGAGAAAAAGGCATATTTCTTGCTCATCTTTCACGGGGATCTCCCCTAGAGAGCAGTGAAAGGGGAAGCAGAGTCAAGACCGGCCTCTGACCCACCGCGTTGGCACGAGGCAAAGGATCAGGCCCGAGGTCATAAACTGAAGAGGTTACTTACACTTCTTGTGTGCATGATTCTATGATTTTATTACATAATATGTTATATAATTACATTTTTCCAACTCCAAGTGCTTACACTATTGCAGCGGGTTCCTGGGCCCACATACATAGTTATTAGTGATAATAAATATAATACATATTTTATAAGGCTGCAAAAGAAGAAATGCCTTAACATAGAAGACATTCATTTTAAGAGAATCCTCCCAATTTCTTGTAAGCAGCTAAAACATTAGAAGAATCAAACAATCAGAATTTCAAAGGTCAAAAAGACTTTAGAGATTATCTGGTCATTCATTAATGTATTCAAGATGTTGCTGAACACACAGTGAAGGACTAAAAAAGGATTTAAATAGAGATCCTGTTCTCAAGGTGCTCTGAGACTAGTGGAAAAGGAAATAAAATATTAGTCTCTCCCCTAAAAAGCTAGCAACCGGCCTCAGAGAAAGGAAGGGGAACATTTCATGACTGACCGCCATGTGCCAGCGATGGGCCAAGTGCTTTCGTAAACATCATCTCATTTAAGTTCTTCAAAGTAGGTACTATTATTCCTATATTACAGATGAGTTCACATATGATCAGAGATATTAATACCTTGTCCAAGACAACACAGCTCCTGTACAGAAAAATCAGCATAATTTTAAAATTTGAGACAGACCTTACCAAAATTAACACATAATGAGAAATCTCTCAATTACTTTATTTTGACCAATAAGCTACTGCTGGGGCATGAACATGACCTTGGAAGGACTTCAATAAATGAAAATGAAGAAAACAAAAATAAACTACAATGAGAAATGCTCAGGGAGATCACCTGCTAGAATCCTTTTTGAAAACAAAAGGGGCAGATACATCTCACCAGATTTAATCACTGTTCCTGGGTTTATGGCCTCAGTGAACAAGTGCTCAATGTATTACAAACAGATTTTTTAAATTTTTATTGAATTTATTGGGGTGACATTGGTTAAATAAAATTATATAGGTTTCAGGTACACAATTATACAACACATCATCTCTACGTTGTACTACATGTTCATCGCCCAAAGTCAAGCCTCTTTCCGTTACCATTTACCCCCTTTACCATCTACTGTCTCCTCTCACACCCTTTATTTTTTGTTGTTGTTGCAATGGTAAATGGGATTGTTTTCTTAGTTTCCCTTTCTGATAGATCATTATTGGTGTATAAAAATACAACTGATTTTTGGATATTTATTTTGTATACTACTACTTTACTGAATTCAAATATCAGTTCTAGCAGTTTTTCGGTGGGATCTTTGGGGTCTCTATTTATAGTACCATATCATCTGCACAAACAGATCTTTTAGAAATCACTTTACAAAGCATTAGAGTAAGTGGTCACCTTGGGATAATCACAAATACACAGCTATAATTAAAGAAATCTTCCCAGTTATTAGGCAGATGAATACTTGTGTCTTTGAGTAAAGTTTCTGACAGCATTACACACATTCAAAAAGTGCTGTATGTCAAACAACTCAGATGAAAATCAGGATGATGTGGGGATTTTTTTGTTGTCTTTTTTAGTCCTCACCTGAGAATATGTTTACTGATTTTAGTGAAAGAGGAACGAGGAGGGGAAGAAACATCGATCAGCTGCCTCCCATACCTACCCTGACTGGGGAGCGAACCTGCAGCCTAGGTATGTGCCTGACCAGAAATCAAACCCACAACCTTTTGGTGTATGGGACAATGCTCCAGCCAACTGAGCCACCGACCAAGGCAGGACGATGTGTTTATTTTTAAAATGTAGACATTTTCTAGCTAAGATGGAGGCGTAAGTGTATACACTTTGCCTCTTTGCACCACCAAAAGAAGGGTGACAAATTTAAAAACAAAAAACAACCAGAACAGCCAGGAAATCGAACTGTTTGGAAGCCTGACAACCAAAGAGTTAATGAAGAAACATTCATCCAGACTGGGAGGAGGAGCGGAGACAGGCAGCCGGGCCAGAGAGGACGCGCAGCAAGGCGGTGGCTGGCCGACCAGGCGGTCCCGCATTTGCGTGCATATCAGCCAAGAGGAACAATTTGGGAGTGAGACAGACCTTGTAACCTAGGGTTCCTGCATGGGAAAAGAAAGCCTCAAAACCTCTACCTGTAAAAACCTGTGGTGGTTGTGGCAGCAGGTAAAACTCTCAGACTGACAGCAGAGTTTGTTAGAGAGATCCATGGGGTCCCAGAATGTACACAAACCCACCCACCTGGGAATGAGAACCAGAAGGGCCCAATTTGCTTTTGGGTAGAAGGGGAAATGACTGAAAGCCAGCAGAGAGCCAAGCAAGTAGCATTGTTCTCTCTCTGACCCCTCCCCCACATAGAGCACTAGCTGACATGAGCTGCCCCACCATGGTTGATACCTAAGGCTCCGTTCCTTACCACATAACAGATGTGCCAAGACAAAGAAATATGGCCCAAATGAAAGAACAGATCAAAACTCCAAAAAAAAGAACTAAGAAATGAAGAGATAGCCAACCTATCAGATACAAAGTTCAAAACATTGGTAATCTGGATGCTCACAGAAATGACTGAATATGGTCACAAAATAGAGGAAGAAGAGAAGGCTATGCAAAGTAAAATAAAGAAAAATATACAGGGAACCAACAGTGAAGGGAAGGAAACTGGGACTCAAATCAATGATTTGGAGCAGAAGGAAGAAATAAACATTCAACCAGAACAGAAGGAAGAAACAAGAATTCAAAAAAATGAGGAGAGGCTTAGGAACCTCCAGGACAACTTTAAATGTTCCAACATCTGAATCTAGAGGTGTCAGAAGGAAAAGAGGAAAAACAAGACATCGAAAACTTATTTGAAAAAATAACGAAGGAGAACTTCCCCAATCTGGCAAAAGAAATGGACTTCCAGGAAGTCCAGGAAGCTCAGAGGGTCCCAAAGAAGTAGGATCCAAGGAAGCACACATCAAGGCACATCATAATTACATTACCCAATGTAATTAAAAATAAGGAGAGAATCTTAAAAGTGGCAACAGAAAAGCAGTTACCTACAAAGGAGTTCCCATAAGACTAACAGCTGATGTGTCAAAAGAAATCTTGCAGGCAAGAAGGGACTGGAAAGAAGTATTCAAAGTCATGAAAGCCAAGGTCTTACATACAAGATTACTCTATCCAGTAAAGCTATCATTTAGAATGGAAGGGCAGATAAAGTGCTTCCCAGATAAGTTCAAGTTAAAGGAGTTCATCATCACCAAGCTCTTATTATATGAAATGTTAAAGGAATTTATCTAAGAAAAAGATCAAAACTCTGAACAGTAAAATGACAACAAACTCACAACTATCAACAATTGAACCTAAAACAAAAACAAAAACAAACCGAGCAAACAACTAGAACAGAATGACAGAAATGGAGATCACATGGAGGGCTATCAGAGTGGAGAGGGAGAGGTGAGAATGGGAAAAAACGTAGAGGGAATAAAAAGCATAAATGGTAGGTACAAAATAGACAGGGGGAGGTTAAGTATAATAGGAAATGGAGAAGCCAAGGAACTTAGATATACGACCCATGGACCTGAGTTAAGTGGCGGGAGAGGCGGATTGCTGGTGGGAGTAGGGGATTGCTGGTGGGAGCGGGGGATTGCTGGTGGGAGTGGGGTGCAGGGCAGAGGGGAATAAAGGGGAGAAAAAATGGGATAACTGTGATAGCATAATCAAGAAAATATACTTTAAAAAAATGTAGATGATTGCTGAATTGGTCCTACAAATGACGAAGGTATTAAGATGGCTGAATTTTATCTGGATAAAACTGTTTCATGAGTGCTGGAATGGGAATAATGCAATATTTCCAAGCAGTAGCCCTCTGCTAATAGAGATGTGAGGCTGAGTCCGAAGAGCAACTTGGAGAGAGGTGGCCATTTGGCCTGATGGATTCGGGTGTAGTCAGGAGGGAGGACTCAGGATTTGTAGCAGGGCCTCGTTATTCATAGTCCATAGCTGAGCATCATCATCACCTGTGGAAATTCAAATTCCGGGGCCCCCCACCAAGAGCTACTTGAATCAGATTCTGCATTTTAATAAGACCCCTAGATGATTCATGTGCACATCAGAGTTGAAGGAGCACTGCAGTGGCGCACACCAGGTGTTGCTTTACTTCCTGGCAGCTGGTCACGATGAGGGAGGCAGAAGCTTGATGCTGCGAGGAAGGTAAGAGCCCTGTGGTGCTACCAGGCCATGCAAGAGCCCTGGAAGTGACTAAAGGCAAGTTCCTAGTGAGCTCTCTGACCTGACCAGTCCTCTCTCTTCAGGCCTCAAGGGCTTCGAGGTCTTCTCGGGATTGGGGGAGGAGGAGTGGCTGGATAAAGGACAAAATCGCCAGCCAGATTGTATGAGCAGCATTTCTCCTGTTAGCCTTGGATCTCAGCCATGTGTGGTGTTCCAATGAACTGCCTGGGCTCCCAAAAAGCCTGTTCACCCTGAAAGTACTAGAAAACAGCAATGACATTCAATACTAACTTCTCTTTTCAGACCAAGCTCCCCCAGCATCTTCCTTTATACTTCTGTCTCCCCCTAGGCTATGAGGCCACCCTGGAGGAAGGCTCTGCCTTATTCCTCTTTTCAGATGCTCCCCCACGTTGGCCTCCATGCTCTAGGGATGGTAAAATGAACAATTTCCCCTTAAATGCAGCATCCAGAAGTAAAACACTTCCTCTGGGATGTGCAGAACTATGCGTTCATCCTAACACTTACACGGACCTTCCCGTCATCTAACGCTGCAAGTGCTTTCACACAAAATGCTCCCTGTATTCACACAGCTAAATGTGGATAAATCTAAGCCCTTGCTCAAGTGCTAGGCAGGCCCTATCCGCAATCAACAGGATTGCCCACTGCTGGGGTAATAAAGAGAAGGCACCAGGACACCAGGAGGATGTACTATACCCTCCCTCGGGGCAAGGGCCTCCTGGACTATGCATACTGGGGAGAAAAAAAAAGAACTATGGCACAGTTTTTAAGTAAATTCATAGAGCACTGGCCCAGTATACCGAGACTTACTTCAACCTTAAACCTGTTTACAGGCATCCATGAAATCTTTGGCAAATATATCCCCACCTCTCTGTGCCTCAGTTTCTCCTGTCTGTTAAAAAAAAAAGTGAGAAGATCTGACCCAAAATGCCCTGGAATTCCTTGCTAGGGCCTTAAAATGTAAGACAGGAAAAAAGACAGGGCAGGAGAGAAGCATCACTCTCATCTGTTCTATAAATTGGAGTTTCTCAAAAGATCTCATTTGACTAAAAGGGATCCACTTACAAAAATAATCTAAAACAACAGAACTAAATCTCCAAGGTTCAGCTTAGGTCTAACTTCCTATATGGCTTTGCAAACTGATAAACTTTAAAAGAAACTGAATAATCAGTCGGTCAGTTAGTTTCATTCCACCCTGGACTTTTCTGACAATGCTCAGGTTCCCAGGCTCCTTCGCAGCCTGGGAGAGAGGACGGGTGATGGCAGATGTCGCAGGCATAGCTAACATTCACGCCTCACCCTTCACCCTGGGTACACGCAAGGCATGACTAGTTGTCATCAACAAAGCATGAGCAGAGGTCATATGCATGACCAAGGCTAGGTAGTTAAGAGAGGCTGTGCCTTAACCAGGCCAACGGGAAAGAGTCCAGTAGAGGATTCTGAGGCTTTAGTGAGTGGCAGTGTCATTAAATGCAATAAACTTGGGTCCTTAAAGTAACTGTATGAAGCAGACACCATTCCTCACTCAGAGTAACACTGAACTGGGGCTAAACAAAAATAAATCTTTAATGATAATAACCCTCAGAAATGTAGAGGTTCTTAAGATTTAGGGGTCATTCAATAGATTGCCTTCACTCATTAAAGAGAGACACAGGAACATGAAACTGTGGAATGGCAGAAACCGAGAAGTAACCATGGACACAAAGCTATTTCCAGACTATAAATAGAAAGAAATGGCAGAAGGCATGAACACAGTCATATCCTGCACTGTGTATGACAGATAACCTGCCTTGCATGGACGAATATTCTGTTTGGCAAATGGTATTTTCCAAAAATGCCCACACCACCATTTCCCATCTCACACACTCTCCTACCATGTAATCCTGACATTCTTCCAACTGAAAGGTGGACTCTATGCCCCGCCTAAATCTTGAATTTAGGTGGTCGTGTCAGTGCTTTAAAAGCAAAAGTAATGCTTGGTGACTTCCAAAGCTGGGCCATAGAGTATAATGCAGTTTCTGTCCTGTTTGACAGAGTGCTCGAGCTAGTAGCCTTCAGCCACTGTAAGAAGTCTGACCACCCTGAGGCCACCATGCTGTAAGGAAGCCTAAATCAGGCTGGAGGGTGGCATGTAGGGGCTCTGGTTGACAGCCCCAACTGATATCCCAGCCCACCACCAGTAAAAACCAGACATATAAGTAAATACACCCCCAGATAGTTCTCCCAGCTGAAACCACAAACACGGCAGAACATAGACGAGCGACCCTTCTGGAAGCTATCCAAATTCCTGACCACAGAATCTGCAAGCATAGTGAATTTGGCCATAGTTTGTTACACATCAACAGAAACTGGAACACTCTAAGTTCACATATACATGTTTTTACCTTGGAAAATGGAAACTCGAATTTAGATATGTCCCTACTAAATGCCTGGGGTCATTGGTCAAATGAAAAAACCTCACAGTGCCAATTTTCTGTGTACAGTCCCACAGACTTAGAAGTATGCATTTTCTTCTAACATCAAAAATGGAATTCTGCCCAAATAATGTAACCTAAACAATATCAGTAAGTCATATCTTTTCAAATACATGGATTTCTGTAGCTGTTTAAATAAATAAATACCAGCTCTGCCCAGGTGGTTCAGTTGGCTGGAGCATCGTCCAATACACCAAAAGGCTGCATGTTCAATCCCTGGTCAGAGCACATATGGGAGGCAACCAATCGATGTTTCTCACATCAGTGTTTCTCTCCCTCCCTCAGCCTCCCCCTCTGCCTCCCTCCCTGCTTCCTTCCCTCTCTCTCCCTCTCTTTCCCCCTTCCCACTCCAAAGTCATTAGACATATCCTCAGGTGAGGATTTAAAAAAAAGAAAGAAAGAAACACCAAAGAAATACATTCCAAAGGAATACACTGGTATCTTTTGCACTAATCCATTGCTTTTCTTGTATCAAGTCCCAACATTTTAGCCTCAGACTTCATGGAAGTGACCACCTCAATGGTCCTTTTATAAATCAGATTATCTTATTTGGTTTCTGGCCCCAAGTTCTCTTCCAGCCTACAGAGTTATCTGACTAAATTGAAGGGATGTCCTAATTTACCTGGATGAACTTCCATTATTCCCAGCATCTTTTTCCTTCTTTCAGAGCAGGGTGGTTTAGTAGAAAAAGAATAAAGCAGAAAAACAAATATACCCAGTGGACAAAGGGCTTCAGGGTCCAGCTAACCTGTGTGCAAGCCCTGCCTCAGCCATTTAATCACTGTGAGGATGGAAACAAGACACATCATTTCCCAAAGCCTCCACTCTTCATGGGTTTCTTTTGAGGGAAGAAATAATATAACATTTGTGATTATTTGTGATTTTAACTAGTGATTATGATGATCCTTCCTATTTCTTTCTGCATGCATGGAAAGGAACAGCCTCGCAAGGCGTGATGCTGCCTTTTCTCAGGAAGGGGTGTTTGTCTTCCGCTTTCCATTTCTCAGGCTTTACCTGGTGGTTTTATTTCCAGCTGTAAACTTACGTATTAGTTCTGCACTCAGTCCTCCTTGCAAAGGTCTAGGTAAGGATCAATGGTCAGAGCAATTACAAACTGCCTCTGTTCTTGAAAATAAAACATTCCCTGTTAAATGAAAAGTTAAAATAAGGTTCTTTACACCTGTTCAAAACAGTTTCCGTATAGCCTTAAAAAGCCTGATGCGCCGTGTTGTTCTTACTAAAGTAAAGGCTGCATCTAACTTCCCCAGATACCGAGAGCCCAGTGAAAATGTGGGGAACTTCAGAAAGTTGAGATAGAAAAAAAATTTAATTGGGAGAAGAAATTTAAAATAAAAGCAACCAACAACAAACTAGTTTACTGCAACAAAAGAGAAAACAGACCATTGGGTTTTGGCTGTGCGGGCCTCCAAATACAGCGAACATAAATATTTATTAAGCAAACCAGCAGAGGGAATGGAGCTTAGAATCACAAAACTATGTCTTGCCCTAAGCCTAGGGTAGAGCCCCAGATGTCCAGGAACTCTCAAATTAAGATGTTTCTAAACATCAAGACTTAAGAAATAGGAACCAAAATAATAATAAGAGTTGTAGTTACGGCCAACACACATAGAGCACTTTCTATGCCTCTTCCTAAGTTTTACTAAAGACTTAAAAAGAAGGAATATTGTTGTTCCCAAACAAGAAATACAAAGTTTTTGGTTTTCTTCACTTTATTAAAATGTTTCTATCCACAGTCCAAAACTGAATTAATATACTGATAAAGTGCTCAGTGAAAAATTTCCCTCCACCCTGGCTGGTGTGGCTCAGTGGGTTGAGTGTAAGCCTGAGAACCAAACGGTCGCCAGTTCGATTCCCAGTCAGGGCACATGCCTGGGTTGCAGGTCAGGACCCCAGGAAGGGGTGCACAAGAGGCAACCACACATTGATGGTTCCCTCCCTCGCCCCCTCCCCCTCCCTTGCCCTCTGTCTAAAAATAAACAAATAAAATCTTTTAAAAAAAAGAAAAAGAAAGAAAAATTTCCCTCCCATCCTGTATTCCATCTTCCCAGACCCCAGTGTCCCTCATAGGCAACCACTGTTAGTAGTTTCATGGATAATCTTTGCAATGTTTTGTTAATAAACTTTTTTGGAAGAGTTTTACCTTTTCAGAAAAATTGCAAAAGTAGTACAGAGAATTCCCATATTGCCACATTTTCCCCTATTATTAACATCTCACATTCATACAGCATAATTATGACAGTTACTGAACCAATACTGATACACTACTATTAACTAAAGTTAATAGTCAGACAACCTTAGTTGTTATTCTAGTATCCTTTCACTGTTCTACAATCCCATCCAGGATACTACATTGGATTCAGTTATAAAATCTCATTAGACTCCTTGTAATTGTGACGGTTCAGATTTGACTTTTTTTTTTTTAATGACCTTGAGGATTTTGAGAAGTTCAGACAAAGTATTTTGTAGAATTTCCCCAGTTGGGATTTGTCTGTTTTTCTCACACTTAGACTTGGGTTGTAGGTTTTTGGAAGGAAGGCCACAGAGGTAAAGTCTAATTGTCATAACATTATATCAAGGCTGCATACTGTCAGCAACAGTGTTGACATTGCTTTGGTGTTAACCTGGCTGGCTGAGGCAGTGCTTGTCAGGTTTTCTATCGTGAAGTTCCCCCTCCCATCCCTTCTTTCTATACTGCCCTCTTTGGAAGGAAATCTCTGTGTGCATTTAGGATTCATTCATGTCTCTGAGCACCTTGAAAGTTCACTCCTTTTTAAATCACTGAATAGTACACCATTGTATAGATGCACCACTGTTTATCCACCCATTGACCTGTTGAAGGGTATTTTGGTCGCTTCCCACTTTGGGGTGATTATGTATAAAGGTGTTTAATAATATTTGTATGCAGGTTTGTGCAAAAAATGTTTTCCAAAAAACTGGGTAAATTTCTAGTAGTGTGATTACTGGATTGTCTAGTAAGGTTACATTTAGTTTTGAGAAGAACTGTCTAACCAACTTCCAAAGTGGCTGTACTACATTACATTCCCACCAGCAATAAAGATTTGCTGTACAGCCTCACCAGCAAGTGGTATTGTCTGGTGTCATTTTAGCCATTCTAGTCATCTAATCTAAGTGTGTAATGGTATCTCACATTAATTTGTAGTTCCTTAATGATAAATAATGAGCATCTTTTTATATGTATGTCATTTATATATCTTCTTTGGTGAAATGTCTGTTCAGATCTTTTACACATTTTTAAAGTGGGTTGTTTACTTACTGTTGAGTTCTAAGAGGGTTTTTTTTTTATTTTGGATATAAATCCCTTACCAGATATGTGTTTTACAAATATTTCTGCAATCTGTGACTTGTTTTTTCATTCTCTTAATAATGTCTTTTGCAGAGCAAAAGGTTTTCGTTTTAGTAAAATCCAACTTGTCAATTTTTCTTTCATAAATCATTGTCTTGGTGTTATATATAAAAAACTCATCACCAAACCCAAGGTCATATAGATTTTCTATGTGTTCTTCTAGAAATTTTATAGTTTTGCAATTTACATTCAGGTTTATGATCAATTTTAAGTAAATTTTTCTGAAAGGTATATGGTCTTTGTCAAATTTCATTTTTGGCATAAAGATGTCCAAGTGTTCCCACATAATTTGATAGACTATCCTTTCTTCCAGAGGTTTTCATGCTATAAAATAGAAAAATATTCCTCTTTCCTCACCTTTCTAACACAGATGGTGGCAAGGCAGCCGCGCTGTTCTACACTTTTCTCTTTTCACTTAATATAACAAGAGATCTTTCGTACACACAGCTTCCTCTTTAGCCTCACTTTTTCCAATATCAGTTAACACATATTCTCTCACTCGAAACTAAAGACACTTACTTCTTTAGAACACAAATCCCAACTGCAACTAGTTAAAGGTCCACTTCCCCAAGGCTAAGCCAGGCTTCCGAACTGTGACAGCAAGACTGAAAATCACACACAGGGGGCGGCACCAACTGCTGAGGTACATAAGGAGCAAGGCCTGAGGAGAGAAAGACCTTTGGTGCACGCGTTTTCCTTCAAGGAATTTACGCAACACTATATCACTTGATGAGGTAAAACAGAAATAACAGAGAAACAGACAATAATTACCAGCCTGACCTTTAAAGAAAGGGGGAGAAAGGCCATTCTTGAACTGCGATCCAGGGAAGTTTCCAAAAGGAGGTGGCTGTAGCAGAACTACTCAGATGAAGGGAGAGGGATAAGGAAGGTGCTTCAGGAGGGGGAAATGGAAGGAAGGGCATGGGAGGAGAAATGTGTCTGGCACTCTCAGGAAACAGTAAAAAAGAACAGGTATGAACAGCACGTGTACAAAGAGGAGGGCCAAGGAGCTGGGGAACAGGCGAAAGGGGCTAATGTAGAACCAAACTCTGACAGGCAGCCCTTATCCTACAGCTTTGCATTTCTCAAACCATTTCGTGTTAAGACAAATAGGTATGTTCACAGGTATGACACACTCGCATAGGTGCGAAAATATTTGGGGCATCACCTCCAAGTCCGGTCCTCTCTCCCTCCTCTCAGAACGCACATCAAGGCAGTGCTCTAATGTGCTCTGACTGCACTCTGCTGAGGTACTTGCTTCCATAAATGAATCACAAATTTATATCTCCAGCCTAGGCCTGTCTTCTGAGCTGTATACTGGCATAGCTAACTGTCTACTCAACAACTCCACTTGGATCCTTCGAATTCAGTAAACTCAAGATGTAACTCCCTGCCCTGGCTGGCTCAGTGAGCTGCAATGTCATCCTGTACTCCAGAAGGCTGGGGGTTCAATCCCTGTTTGGGGCACGTGTGAAAAGCAGCTGATTGATCTTTCTCTTTCACATTGATGTTTCTCTCTCTCTCTGAAATCAATAAACATTTTTTTTAAGAAAGACGTAGCTCCTGATCTTTCCTCCAACGCCCAGTCCTCGTCCATCATATCCCATGTCAAAATGACAGCTGGAACCCTGAGTGTTGCCTCTGACACATTTCTCTCCCCTGCGGCTGACGTGAAGTCCATCAGCAAGCCCTACTGCTTCTGTTCCTAGGTCATCTGCTCTATCCATTTACTCCTCACCTCATTTACTGCTACGGTCCTTCCCTAACCACCATCCTCTCTCACTAGCAATTACACACCCTCCACACTGGTCTACTTGAATCCACTTTGGCCCCTCCAATCCATTGTAGAGTCAAAGTCAACTTTTTAAAGCAAAAATCCAACCGCGTCACCCATCCTTCCAGCTACCTGGCCCCCTCGAGCTTATAATGCATCAATGACTTCTCATTGCTATAGAGCTTAAGACTAGAATTCTTAAAAATGCCCATCGATACCCCACATGCCCTAGCCCCTGCCCACCTTTTCAGCCTCAGTTCATGAACTCTCCACTTTGTTCTCTGCACATTAACTTTCTAATTGTCAAACATGCCACACTCCCTCCCACCACAACACTCTTGCACATTCTGCCCCTGCTCTCTAGAACACTCTTAATCCCATTCTTTACCTAGTGAACTTCAACTCATCCTTCACTCACCTCAAGTGTCACCTCCTAGGAAGACTTCACTGATATGAGCACTCCTCTGCCACCCAGGATTTTTCATGGGACAATGTTACTTTCCTTCCCAGTACTTATCTCTGCTCCACTCATTTTATTAAAGTCTGTCTCTCCCACTGATTGCAAGCTTTTTGAATATACAAACCATAAGTGTTTTTGTTCATCATTGCATCTTCAGGGCCTAGAATATAGTAAGAAACTTGGTTATTATTTATGGAATAAATGAATATATTATTAAGTCTCTGGTTTTTATTAACAGTAATAAATTATATACAGCACATCTCACAGCTGACTGTGATACATCAAACTGATTTGACATTGAAGTTGAGAATCACTCTGGTAGAAAATAAAAGTTCCTCATCAAGACAGTAACTTAGTAAAAACACCATTTAAATAATATACTATTCATAAAAATTACTAACATTTATCAAGTTCTCACTATATGCCAGCTTGATAAGTACTCCGTGTACCATATTTCAGTGAATTTTTGGAACAATTCTATGAATGGGAGCTATCATTATCTTCATTTAGCAAGAAACCAAGTCAAATGACATGACTAAAGACAAAGCCAAGACAAGGATGGCTAAGCCAAACTCTCTCATATGAAAGGCCATGAGCCACAACACAGACTCAGCTGTCCCCAGCTGAAACTACCACCCAAACTGAAGAGTCACTGGGAAGGCTGGTATCATGGCAGGGATGCCTTGTGCAAATACAGCCACCCTGTGCTGGAAACACCTAAGCGAGGCTCTGAACGGGCCCGATGGCGCCTGCCTCTGTCCGTGGTGCTGATAGTGCCAGAGAACTGGAGGCTGAGAGTGAGGGCCTTAGGAAACACCGTCTAGTGATTCCTGAATGCTTCTGTTCGGAACTCTTGAGCTGTCACTACAACATATAGTGAGGTATATTGTATGCAAAGTACATATCACAACTGGATCACTGTAAGAACTCAAAAAATATCAACTATTATTATCATCATTTTTTAAGGGTTGCGTTGATGAGGAACTTTTATTTTCTACAATGATTCTCTACTTCAATGCCAAAGTCGTTTGATGTATCACAATAAGCTGTGAGATGTGCCATTTGTAATTTATTACTGTTAATAAAAAAACAGAGCTTCATTAATGTACTCATTCATTTATTCCAAAAATAATGATTAAACCTCTGCGATGTGCTAGGCCCTACGCTAAGCTCTGAAGTTGCAATCACAAGCAAAGTCCACGTGTTCATAGAGCTCGCAATCCTTGGAGAGACAAGCATTAGCAATATAGTCACACTACTAAATGCAAAGTTGGAAACAAGTGAGTGCTGTGAAGGAGAGGGACATGGTTCTATGACAAATCCAAGCCAGCTTAAGTCACCCTGAAATAAGACAACTGGGATGATAAGCACAGAGTAAACATAAGCATGATCAAGTATCTCTCGTGAATGTTTAGGGTCACTGAGAAGAACCGTGCTAAGGAAAGGGCCTAGAAGAATGGCCCAGATGGGCCTAAGAGGTAACATTTGTTCATAGTAAGACACGCAACGGGTGATGGGCTGTGTGTTAACTCTCTCTGTAGGCCATTAAGAAGACAAGTGTAGTAAGTTCCCAGCCAGCCACTTGCCTCTACAAAGCCTCCTCATTTGCCAGGATCACTGCCAGTAGAAATGACTAAACATTTCCATGACAAGATTACTGCCACCGCCTATTCCAAATACCAGCCCCTCGTCAACAGGGGACACCTGGATCAAGTGAATTCATCTAAAATTAATTTACCTAGGACTAGCATAAGTGGAAAAAAATGTGCCTAAAGCAGCTTTATCTAAAACCAATTTACCTTCCAATCACATGTGTGTAATTGTTATGAATTTCACAAACATGAATTTTATGTCAGCAGTATTATTAGGGGAAATCATCATTAAGTCAACTGCCTGTTAGGTAAATTGATTTTAGAATAATTCATTCTGAGCAAGTTTAGAGCATCTAAGCCTCGTCTCCAACAGTTCACAAGGCACATGAAGTGTCTCCAGGCTCCAGGGCTGCCTCTCACATTCAATAAAACTTTAGGTAGCCGGTGTAGCCAGAATCCTTCCATCTTCCAGAAACACTAGGAGACTTCAAAATTAATCAGTTTTTACTGCACCGCCAGAATTCCTTTTTGTTCTCCATCTCCGTCATGCCTGCTAAGGGCTGAAGAAGCTTCCTGCCTATCGTCATCCTGAAGCTGCTTCCATCTGAATCCCTGACCACCCAACGCATCTGAGAGGTTGAGCCACTGTGAAAGCAGTGTTTCGTCAAAGTGCTTCACAGACTCTAAGGGGCACGTGAGTCACCTCACTAACATCCAGGTTCCGACTTAGGAGGTCTGGGTCGGGGTCTAGCACACTGCATCTCTAATAAGCCCCTGGTGATGCTGCTGGTGGTCAGCACATTGGTATCTAGGTCTTACAAGTTGAGGATGGCCACTGGGATGATGTGCAGATTTGCACTGCAAGTGAAATTCACTGGCTATTAGGAGGCACTTCAGAGGCACGCTTCGCCGTTCTTGGAGAAGAATGCCAAGAAGGAGATCAGAGACTTGCTCTGAGTTCTTGGAGTCTGAAACCATGACTAAAACTTTCTCTGCAACCAGAGAGAGTTTGCTGGGCAATTGCTTTCAAATGCCAAGACAACTTCAAAAGTCAAATCACCTAAAAGATGGTGCAGTAATTGCTTTCCATACCAGGAATTTCACAGTTACATATAATATATCCCTGCCTATCTTGGAAATGCATTCTTAAGAAGAGTTCCTCCCTTTCCCATCACACCGGGAGGCCTAGAAAAACTACTTTTTCATGCTAAGGACATCCTTTAATAGACCTTACAATGAAATGTAAGAAGGAATTCTGCTGGCCTACTTAAACCATGAGGAAGTTAGATTAGTGAGCTGAAGACGAGGCTGGGGAGAATGATGGGGTTAAGATAAGACTACGTGTTACTCCCTCTCCCATTCCTTCTTGCACAAACAGGTCAACAAAGACACACCTTGTCATTTCAATGATTCAGAGGCAGCCTCTCATTTGAGGTCTGAAAAAGACCTCTATAAATCACTGTTTCCTTTAATTACAAAAGGAAAAATAAAATTTTACAGTGAAGAAAACTGCCAAGCTCCACTTTTAACCAAGTGATCAAGGTTAACAGGACCCCAAAATGCATAATAACTTAATCACAAGAAAGTTTCAGAAACTCAGACTGAAGGACATTCTGTAACATAACTGGTCAGTATTCTTCAATAGTGTCCATCATGAAAGACACAAAAAGTCAGAGGAACTGTCACATTTTGGAGTTAAGGGGAAACTAAATGCAATGTACATTTCTGGACAGGATATTACAACAGGAAAAAAAGGGTATTAGTGGAGAAACTGGTAAAATTAAAATAAGATGTGTAATTTGATTCAGAGTCCTACAGCAATATTAATTTCCTGCTTTTTTTTAATGTTCCCATGGTTATGTGAGATGTTAACGTTAAAGGAAACTAGGTGAGGGACAGACAAGAACTCTCTGTACCATTTTTGCAACTTCCCTCAAGTCCAAAATTAGATCAAAAGAAAAAGTTGTAAAATAAATTACTGTTTGCTCACCCAAAAGGTAGAGCCCAAGAGACCACACCAGTGTTGGCATCTCAGTATGAAAGTCTGTAACATTTTTTCTACTTGGGAAAAAGGAGAGACTGGATGCTCTAGACATTCTCTCTTGAATGTGTTTTTTCTCAACAAAACCTTGGTCCATGGCCTCTCTTCATCTCCCTCAGGCATTGGGTCATTCTTACAATGAATCAAGGGTAGCCATACAGTCACTCTGATTCCAACTGTCAAACCCACCCTCCGCCTGTCACCCAGTAGCAGAAAAGGAAATCCTTCAGAAGAACAGCTAGAAAAATGAGCCACCAAAATTGACTGGGACAGACCTTCTGGGGGAAAAATAGTATATAAGAAATGTATAAAGACGGCAAGAGAAAGAAATTAAGGGTTCTCCCATCCTGAGATTGGGTAGGTGTCTGAGAGTAAAGAAGGCCTGAGGGCATGCAGAAGGCAGTAACCAATTACTGGGGGAGAAGAACCCCAAAATAGTTCCATAAAGCCGTCACCTCCAGCTATCTCAAGCATGACATGAGTAGGCACAAGGCCTCTATTCTAAGCCTTGGAAAAAAGCTAAACAAATGGCTCATTAGTCACAAAGATAATGACAAATATTATTATTATTACTAATACTAATACTACTGATACCATTGTTAGTTCTTTTCTGGTCTCTAGTGTTTGCAAGTTCAATGTAGAGACCAGATTTCAAACTTGAATGATTTTAATAGATATTACAAGAACAGAACACACAAAGTAAAACAAGGATGAAAGTTTTTATTGTTGTTCAATTACAGTTGTCCCCATTTTCCCCCCATTCCTCTCCCATGCCCTACCCACCCTCCACTGTTGTCCTTGTCCATGGGTCCTTTATACATATGCCTTGACTTGGCCCTTCCCCTGACTTCCCCCATTATCCCACTTCCCCCTCCCTCTTCCCCTCAGGTCACTGCCAGAGACATGGAAATAACAAACAAACTGACAAGAAAGATACTAAGAAAAATTTAACACATGCCCTTTGGGCTGACAACAGAAAGCACAGTAGCTAATAATAATAATAACAATAACAACAGCCACCAATTATTGAGTGCCTACTATGTGCCAGACATTGTCTCAAATCCTCAGAATAAGCCCATAAGGAAGATATTATACTTCATTTATACATGAAGGAGTGAACCTTTGAAGATATATATAAAGTGATCTGACCAAGAAAACTAAGATCTAAGATCTAAGTGATGGATCCAAGATTTGAATCCAGGTTTATATCACATTAACAATCCTTGCTCCATGACACTGTTTCTAAGACGTTGTGAGGGACATAAAGTTGCTGGTACCACTAAAGACACACCAAGACTGTTGGCACTATGTGGCATGAAGAACTTATATGTTTTTAACATATTGTGTCCATCACAACAGATGGAAGTCACTTAAGCAAAGTTTATCTTTCACAGCCACACTCTCCCCACAGGGAACATGCTGTTTTCAAAAGTAAGAAAGATAATACATATAAACTCAGCATGAAAGAGACTGCTAGCTTATCACCAAAACCACATACGCTCCTTGTTGGCACAGAGCTAGACTCGTTCCTTAGCCTCTCTCGCTGTCAGGTATGGCCATGTGCTGGAACTCCAGCCAATGGAATGTAAACAGAAGAAACCAGCTGACACACAGCAGGTCCTTGTTCAATGTCGTCTCATTATAACTTTGATGAGATGCCATATAAACAGAACTCTTGTTTATATCAATTAGCCTACGGTATAAATGGGTTTCATTATAGGACATTTCACTGAAAGTCACAGAATGACATTCAGAGAGGACTTATTGTATGCTGCTTCCAGAATTTTCCCTAAGCCTCCTACATGCAATCCTTCTTCTTCTGGTTGCTGGAATGACGACAACACTTAGGGGAACCTTGACTACCGCATGTTGAAGAGGGCGGAATGACAAAGTGAAAGAAGGTTGGGTCTCTAACTTTCCACTAAAAGTAGAGCTGCCCAGGACAGATGAGTAACCAGAGATAACCTCATTGGTCTATTATGTGAGCAACAAATAAACACAGTACATCCCTAGCTAAAACTGTCCGTGAGAAAACAGTCTCCTAAAATAAGCCCCAGAAATCCCTCTAAGCCACCAAGAAAGCTTCCTGCCACTTCATGGGATAACATAATGACACTGACATTGTCTATACTTTTACAGATGTCTTTTTGAATCACCCTATGAATGAAAACGGGCTCTCCAAATCATAGGGCAATAGAAGGGGTTCCATGCGATTAGAAGCTATGCATTAATCTTGACAGGTACCATTAGAATTCCCATCTTAAAGATGAGAACAATGAGACTAAAATAACCCCAGACATGATTTCTGCTCTCTGGGCCTCGCCCAACACCAAGGCTGTTTCTTTGCAGTTCTAGCGTAAGTCCCTCAGCGGCGGGGAAATAGTTAAACCAACTACCAGTAAGCAAGAGACCCAGGTTTGAAGTTCAGGTCTTCTGGGTGGATAATATTGCCAGCCTATACAGAAAGCAGTCAGCACAAAAAAGCATACCCTCAGCAAAGGCTAGTTGCCTCCGCCTCCACTCAGCCACAGACGATCTATCAAGAGAACCCCACTCTCTCCGTCGCTTTTATGCAAAGGTCATGTTCACAAAGCACAAGAACATTTAAACTGTGTCAGCCAAATACTGCGATGGGTTCCAGCCAAAGTGTTTTCTTGCTTGGAGTTTTATGGTGAAAACTTCCGGAAAAGTCAGCTTCCACTGCCAGCCTTTGGAAAATTTTCCTGAAGCGGTATTACTCCCCCAACCAACTCCTCGCCCAGGACTGTGAAATAAAAATTAATTCTCTGGGGATTCACACTCATGTGCCCAGAGAGGAGTCCAGAACTCTCTCAGCAAAGATTAGAAAGACCAATGGAGACAGAGAAAGTCAGTTGTCCCCCAAAGTGCCCTCTGCCCTCCTTTAGTAATGGAATCTTAGTGGGACACATTCCCCACCTACCCTGCAGCTAAGTGTGACCACGTGACCCAGTTCTGGCCATTAGGGTGCGAGTGAGAATCACAAGAAGAGCATGCTCTCCACCCTGCTGGTTTAGTGAACCACCTTGAACCATGGGGCACAGGGTAACACCCTGGAGGTTGCAGGGCCACCATACAGAACAAACAGCCTAGTCCCCTGCCCCTGTGAGGCTATAAACTCTGCACTACCAACATTCAAACTGCTGCATGAGAAAGAGTTAAACTTTCCTCTGGTCTAAACCACTGGTCTGTTGGTCTTTGTTTCAGCAGCCAAATCTGTATCCTAATCAGTATGGGTGCCTCATGGCAGGTGCTGGGAGATTTCTGGAGGATTTTCATGAGCCGTGGCTTACCTGCCAGCTCTGGTTGGATGGCTCTTTCCTCTCACTGCCCTTTTGAGAGAAAACAGAAGGCATAGCTGGAAATTCCTGACGGCAATTCCCACACACTTGTCCACAGAACGCCTGCCTTAGAATTGCCTGGAAACTTATTTAAAACTGAGATTCCTGGAGCAAATTCCCAAGGATAACGATTCAGAAGATTTATAACAATTCCTAAAATCTGCATTTTAAAAGCTCCCTCCAAATTAACATACTTAGCCATGCACTGTGGCCTGCCACTCAGGGGATGTGTGCGTATGTGCAGAAGAGCCTGTACTGCTGCCTTCAGCCCCGTCCGCCGATCCCCGATGCCGCTTCCCCTCTCAGACCGTGTTCTCCTCCCGGTAGTGCGGCATGCTCCTGCGCACTTCTGTTGTGATTTGCCTCCCTGGGGCAAAGCTGTTTTCTCCAGATTTCCAGGTCAGGTGCCTTAGCTGCACCTTAAGGGGTCATCCTCCACACTGCAAACTACACCTGCTTTAAAGCCTCTTTACCCCCGCTGCCTACATGAAAACCCTATTGCCTCTGTGAAAAGTTCATCGTTCATTCATTCATTCATTCATTCATTTGTTCAATTGCAAGCTCTTCAAGAAAAGTCAAGTGCACAAGACTCCTAACGGCACTGCCAACTTTCCAAGCTTTCACTCCAACCTTTCCTTGCCCACCCAGCACCTGTAACTGCAATTCTGCCACCCCCGGATATCCATACCCATCCTTCGGTGCTCGGTTCCAGCCTCCACCAGAAGCACTAGGAGGGTGGTTACTGCCCGGACACTGGTTAACTATCAAAGTCTGCTGGAAAAGCCAGCTTCACAATTCTCATTTTAAACAGATGACTCCACTGACACCTCTCTGGGGTGTTTCACTGTCTACATCCACTGCCCTGGGCAGACCTGCCTTACAGGCGACTCTTGACCTAGAAAAAGACTTCCTATCTCAGGGAGGGAAAAAAGTTTATCTCATTAATTCAATCAACAAACTTTAGGCATTTATGCCCTGTTATACCCTGCTATGGCCGGAGGATAAAGGATGAAATTATCTTGTTGCTAATGGCTTACCTCCGCTACACTATTTGATTTCATTCCAGGAAGGCTTGATGTCCATTACCCAAGTGCTCCCGAGTTCCGATTAAGTCACTTTACTGAGCCATTCTCTTGGCCTTGACCTCTTCAACTTCTGCAATGCCCTGGGAGTCTTTCTGCTAGGCCTCCAACCCACTACTCTGCCTAATTATCCAACTTGTTTATGCTCTCTGACCCCCAGTATAGCCTCAGCCGTCAACTCATGACCTGTTCCCATCCATTCCCAGCTTGATTTGGCTCTCTCAGCTCTGACTTGGGGCCACCCATGAACCTCCTATGAACCTGACTAAACACAGTGACCCAGTTAAGCCCTTTGATACCCTTGGTATAAGCCTCTTTGAAGAAAAGAACTGCATAGCACAGAGTCTAGAATTACCAATGCTGTACTGCACACTTAAAAGTTTGCTAAGACTACAGAACTTACATTAAGGGTTCTTATCACAAACACAAAATAAATTATTTTATTATTAATTAGATAATAAGGTGGGAGGAAACTTTTGGAGGCGATGGATATGTTTACAGCACAAACTCTGGCGCTAGTTTCAAAGGTATACTTATGTTCAAACCCATCGAGTTGCATATGCTAAATACGTACAGCTTTTTGTATGTCAATCATACCTCAATAAAATGGTTTTTTAAAGAAGAGGAAAATACAAAAGATCTGGATCTGTCATTACTGCCTGCCCACAGAGATCTAGAGAGAGGCCCTCAGCTCATCTTTTTGAGGGTATTTAAGAGCCTTCTGATGGCTCAGCCTCATTTGCTAAGCAAGTGTTCCCCATTAGCATGCAAATGACCAAGGGAGCCACCCTGGTATTCTGATTGGCAACACGTGAATCACCAAAGAATCCAGGCTGAACCTGTTGGTATCTAAGTTATTGCTGCCCTTCTAAAAAATTTAATTACAGTGTTTGAACATAATCTCATTTTAAAGATCTAGCCATAGAGGCTCAATTAAAATTCCAAGTATTGAAGTGAGAAAAAGCCCCAAGTGGACATCGAACTTCATCCTGAGTTTTAAACATATGAAAACAGTTGGACATTTTACAATCATAACAAGTCCTTTTGGAGATGGACAATTATTACCCTACAATCAATTCAAGATGTTTGACAATCACCCTGCCAGGATGTGAAACCCCTGTATACTTTGTATGAAAAGCTGTTTATAAGCTGTTAATACTCATTGCATTAGAGTGAATACAGTCACCCCTTCCCCAGCCTCATCATCACCATGCTTAAGCTCAATCAGGCACTTGACACATCTTACTGTAGTGTGGGAGCCTGAGAACAAGTTGCTCAGTGGTAAACTCTTCCAGAAATAATGCTAGCTAGTACTAATTTGCAAGCTAGAAGCAGCCAGAGGAGAGAGGAGAGTAGAAGGAAGGAAGGAAGGATTTGTGCCCCATGCCTTGCTTTTGTTGTCAGGTTCAGAGATACCTTTCCTCCCTCTCTCCCTCCCCCCGCTCCAGCTACCTTCCTAACCCACACATCTTTACCAGGCAAACTCTTACTCATGCTTCAAGTTCCAGGTTAAATGCCACCTTCTCTATAAAGCCTTCCTTGACTTTCCCCTGAAGAGCTAGTGGCTTCCTTCTCTGTGTTTTAACAGTAGTCATTTCCTCTCTTATTCTTTTTTAAACATTTTATTTATTTTATTTTCAGACAGAGGGGAAGGGAGGGAGAAAGAGAGGGAGAGAAAAAACATCACTGTGCAGTCGCCTCTCGCACACCTCATACTGGGGACCTGACCTGCAACCCAGGCATGTGCTCTGACTGGGGAATCGAACCAGCGACCCTTTGGTTTAGCAGGCCAGCATTCAATCCACTGAGCTACACCAGCCAGGGTGCCTCTCTTATTCATTCAATAAATACTGAATGATGCCCTGGCCAGTGTGGCTCAGTTGGTTGCAGCGTCATCCCATAACCAAAAGGTTGAAAGTTAGATTCCCGGTCAGGACACAAACCTAGGCTGCTGGCTCAGTCCCAAGTCCAGGCACATATGAGAAGCAACCAATCAATGCTTCTCACTCGCATTGATGTTTCTCTCTCTCCCTTCCTCTCTCTCTAAAAAGCAATGGAAAAATGTCCTCAGGTAAGGATTAAAGGTAATAAGAATAATAATAATAAATACTGAACGATGCCAAGCACTGTTTAAGGTGCTGGGGATACAGCAACAAACAGAACGACTAGAGTTTCTGCACCTGAGTTGCTTATGCACTGGAAGAGGGGGGGAAACGGTTAAATATGTGTTGTGTAATATGATGATAAAGTTTAAAAACATAAAGCAGGGCGATGGGGCTAGCACATGGCAGGAGCGGGGGAGGGGCACTGTTTCAGATAGAGGGGCAGAGAAGGCTTTTCTAGTAAGATGCAAACACAGGAAAGGACATCTGAATGAAACAACGAATGAATCCTGCAGGAGGAGGGTGTTCTCAGATGACAGAAAAGAGTGCGAAAGCCTTGGGACAGAGGCTAGAGGGAGCTGGACAAGTGTGTGAAATGGCAGGGAGGCCACCATGGCTGAACTGAGTGACAATGTAGGAGGGGCAGGAGATGAGACCAGAGGGGCAGGCAGGGGCCAGATCACAGAGCGACTCGTAGCCATGGTGAAGCTTTGGGATTTTACACTGAATCCATGGGGAAATAATCCAAGGGTGCTGAGCAAAGGAGCCGCAGGATATGACTCGCCCCTTCCATAACTCTTACGCTGTGTGTTGTAATTGTTGATGGATCTGTCTACCCAAAGGCTCATCTCAGCCTCCCCACCATCTAACACAGCACTTGGTTTATGAAAGGTGTTAGTAACTCTTCAGAGAAGTAAACAAGGCAGCACACCTGACAGAGGATGCTGAACAGGCCACGGTCGCCCAAGGGCACACAGCGCTGGTCACCTTCCACTAGTCTTTCTCAGGAGGGGACCTGCCCCTAAGTTCTGCGTGTGCCTGCAGCTAGCTACCTTACCTCAGGTTTTATTCACAAACATCACTGTTCTCCGAGTACAGAAATAGGCAATTATTCTAGTCTTCCAAAAAACAATAGAGCACCAAGAGTTGTGACTGAAAAAGGTTGCTCAAAATTTCTGTAGCCAGAATTCCTGGGCCATCAAAACAGCATTGCATACTGCCATAAGGTTCAAGTACCATGGCTACTACAGTCTGAATTGAGTGTTCTCACCCACCAAAAACACCCACCATAGATGCTCCTAAAACGGTCGTTCTGGAAAGAACTCAGGGGATGAGGGGCATTATCTCTTCCTCGCTGAGGTACAATAGTACCCCAGTAACTCACTCTACGAGTCCCCCAGGGACTCCGAAAGATGAAAAGGGAAGTTATTTTGAACCCGTGCACTTGCTGTGCTGACCATATTTCACAGCTTCTGCAAAGAGAAGTGGGAAAAGATTCTTATGAATTCTCATGGCTTTCCTCAAATGTGAAGTGTCTGAATTTTACCAGCCAATCCACCCATTTCTGGGGTCCACTCTGGCTTAAGGGACTAAGCAAAGCCTGGGAGTTCTGTTTGTCATTGACTAGACAGCTCAGGAATGATTTATCTTACCTTCACCTGAAACTTTTCATCAATCTAAGAAGTTTCATCTGACAATTTATAAGCAGATGCCGCTGTTGCCCCACACCATTTTCCTGCCCCTGAGCCCTGCCAGGTGGAGGGGGCAGCAGGCATTGCCCTCAGTTCACCACCAAAACCTGGCTGGCACTGGGCGCCGTCGGAGCATTTGGACAATAGCCTTTTCAGCAGGCACTGCCACCACAGAAAGGCAAAGTGCAAGCACCAGTTACTAAGGAGACACTTGAACTTGGCTCAACCCCATCAAGCCTCATGTGGCCTCTTATTGCCGGTTCCATGGTGCCCTCATCCATTCCACCATGTTCAAGGTTCCAAGACTCTCCAAATTACTTCTTTCTAGATGAACAGCGCAGGCGGCCTCGAATCAATGCTGTACATGTGTTTCCCAGTATTAGAATGCTAGTTCAACCAAGTGATATTAAAAAATGTTCCCCCAAACATTGCATGATAAATAGAAGTTTGGGAAATGCTATGGTAAGCAAGTTTAACAATGTATTGGTTAAGACAATGTGCTGAGGAGCCAGATGTCCACAATTTTACCAGTTGGGTGAGCCCTGACAAAGCAACCAACACTCTCTGTTGGTTTCCTCATCCATGAAACGGGAATAATAATAGAACCTACTTCATCGTTTGTAAAGATTCAATACAATAATGCTTTTGTGCATAACGCAGTGCCTAGTACCTTATTACCTGATTTTTATTTTTATTTATTTTTAGAGAGAAGGGAAAGCAGGGAAAGAGGGAGGGAAATATCGATGTGCGAGAGATGATCAGTTGCCACTTGCACGCCCCGAACTGGGGACCTGGCCTGCAACCCAGGCATGTGCCCTGGCTGGGAATCAAACCTGAGACCTTTCAGTTCACAGGCCAGAATTCAACCTACTAAGCCACACCAGCCAGGGCTTATTACCTGATTTTAAAGAGCCTTCAATATGCTGATATTAATTGTGATTTCTCCAAGAAAATATATCTTTCCTCAAGTTTATTTCATCTCGTAACTCTTGTTCTACAAGACTATCTTGCAGGCCCAGTGGTCCTTGGAACCGACTGGGGGAGCTCCCGTGCCAGTCCGTAATGTGCGCCCTGAGTCAGACTGGAATTACATCAATCTCTACCTGCCCCACTCAGCAAAACTGTAATCACCCACATGAAGCTTACCAGAGGAGAAAAATAATATGTAAAACTAAGGATTTCGGTCAAAGCCCTTAGGCACCCTTCTAGCTCATATTTCAGATGCTTCAGACTTGGGTTCTGTACTCTGGCCCTTTTCTGCCAGCGTGACCTTGGATAAACTACTCACCCCCACTGACCAGCAGCCTCCTGATCTCAAAGATGGAAAACAACAGCTCTCTCATCTCAGTTGTGATAGGGACAAAACGAAATAATGAGCACAAGAATCTGGCACATTCTAGGTAGCAATCAATTGTGCCTCCCCCTTTCACATGTCAGCAGACGCGCAAAATCAGCCTGAAAGCTGTCATCATATAAGGGCAGCCGGACCAAGGGCTCCAGTGTCCAGCCCAATATTCTTCTGTGAACAATGCTGAAGTCAAAAAGGACCAAGTGAAGTCATCTGCTCTTTTAAAAAGTACACAGTCATGTTCTGAATGCTGGAAACAGCTACAGAGCATTCCCACCACTTGTTGGTTTCAATCAAGATAAACTCAAGACACTGAATATACAATGTCCCGAAAGGGATCATTTATTCCACGTTCCCAAGGACATGCATTCTTCAGATTTCCACTCGCTCTCCTGATTGTCTCTCTATCCCTGTCTCTCTAAACCGGGAAGTTGATTTTTAGGCCAGATCATCCCATTTTTAAGTGTCGGCGACTAATTCGTGATTATTAAAAATTTTTAGTCGAAAAATATTGTGGCGGCCCTTTCAACGTCAGCCAAATAAAGCACTTCTGCAAGCCGATTATAGGCCCACAGTTTCAGCCTTTGTCTTATAAAGCCCATGCTCATTAACAAATCCTGCAAGGCCTCCTTTCATCAGGAGCCTGACAATGTCAACACCCCAAATCTCTGCAGTTCCTGCCCTGCAGGCTGCACTCCAGCCACAAGGTCCTGTTCACAGCGCCTCGTTCTCACACCACATTCTTCTCCATCTCCGTGTCACGCCTGTGTTCTTGGGGATGAGGCCTCCCACCTCTCAAGAAAGGCTATTACCGGCTAGAAGAACCTCGTTCTGATGTCTCCAGGTGAAAGGGAAATGCTTCACATGCTGACCTGCCAGGTCACTCCGACCAGGCTATGATTACTGGTAACCAACTCCATCAAAGAAAAGTGGGGACGGGAATCTAGGCAATTAAAAAAAATAATTGAGTTTATTTGTTCATTTATGTAATTGTAGTTTCACAAATTAAAAAAATTATTTTGATTTCCAAGGAACAATTCTGATGGATGGGTAAACTTTCTTTACATAGAGCTGGGGCTCCATAAGTGATTTTAGACCTGAAATGATGGAGCCAGTGTAAATGTCACACGTTGTCATTTAGGAAGCACTCTTTCAAACGGTGGAATTGTCTAGGCAGCTATTACTGCTGGCATCTCCCCTCGAACCACCTCTCTCCTCACCCTCAACTTGCAAAGCTCCATACACACCATCCCTCAGTCTATCCCCTAAGCACAGCAGGCCGGGTCCTGCCGCAGGACCCTCGTGCTTACTGTCTCCGCCTCCTGGACTCTCGTCTTTCTGATTTCCTCACAGCTAGCTCTTAGATTCGGCTCAAGTGTCCCATCCTCTCTGGCCTATCTTCTCCACTCATCCCTGGTTTATTTTCCTACGTGACATTTATCGTTTGGTTTTATTGTGTCCATATGTATCCCCTGACTTTCCCCAACTAGAGTGCTAGCTGCCTGAGGACAGGTCCCTTGCATGTCCTCTTCACTACTGCACAGTCCACCAATGTGCCTCCCAATAGGTTAGTGTCTGACACAGATTAGTACCTTAAAATGAAGGAATTCCAATTTGACAGATAAGTAAACTAAGGTACTGGGAGGGGTCTGGCCAGGGTCTCCTGGTATTCATCGACAGAGCAGAGATGGGAGTCCATGTCTTCTGAGTCCCGGTTCAGCATCCCAGCCACTACACCACCCTTCTCAGTGGACTGACAGTCTGGGGTACCTTCCACCCAGCACCCGACAAGTCAGGGGTTAAACCTATCAATCATTCATCAGTAACAAGGCTCATCTATCCACATTTCTCTCCACAGAACCAAATATTGCCCAGGTATGCAGATGTTTCACAACTACTAATTCCAAAGAAAGTCAAAGAAGACAGGGCATTTTTTTAATTTTCTAGAAGAATTCCACTGAGCTTAAATTATTTTATGCATAAATATTAATGAAATTGTGACTTTTTACTAAAAAGTAAAGGTTAATGGCTACATTTTCTGTCTTTCCATTTCTAAAACATTAGGCAATCCAAAATCTTACATGCATATATACAAGCATGAGCAATTTGCTCAAAACATTACACTCTATTGCTGATATTTCTTGTCTTCAATTAAGGTCAAAAGTCATCTGAACAGCTTCATTTCTTCTGAGGGAGATTTAAATTTTATTTAATTAGTGTGTCCCTGGGAAAAAAAAAAAAACCTCATTTTCTTGACATGAGATCCTTCCATGCATTTTCATTTCTGTCTGAAATTACTTTCTTATGCACACTGCAGCCTTCAAACACTGCCTTAAGGCTGTGTCTACACTCTGCTAGGCATGAAGATAAAAGTGATGGAAACCCAGATTCCAGGTGTCCTGTCTCCCGGCATTTGGAAACATCTCTAGATGATGCGCATTTTCAGCCTCTAGCGCTTTCCTTCTTCAAGAAGCCTCCATCCAGAAGTAAGCGGTCCCATTCACCAGTGAGTATATCCCATCCTCTACTACCCTTTTCAGCTGTTCTATATTTTGGTTAATTTACTCAACTGAAACCTTGAACAAAGTAAATTCAAGGAGCCGTGCTTTGCGGCATGGACCGCCCCACTCTGCTTCTCAGGGCACAGCCCTGCCCTGCAGCCTGAGCCAGGGCCCTCTCTCCACCCACCAACATGCCACAAGGAACTACAATCAGTTCACCCCATCTCCTAGTTACCTCTCAGTCAACTGCTCTCCAGCTACACTACCACCTATTATCTGGCCTGGTCGGGGACCCATCCTCTGAGCTACAGTCTAGATTCTAGACAGCGAGAGCAACCTGCTAACTGGTCTCCGTCTCTAGTGTTGCGCTCTCCGTGCCCTTCACCCCTAAGCAGCCAGCGTGCTCTTCTAAAATACAAATCTGAACATGCCACACCTTCACTTACGTCTCTTTCATGGCTCCCAATTGCCCTTGGAATAAAGGCTAACCCCCAGTGCATGATTATAAAGTCATTCATAATCTGGCCTCTTACCTGGTCCCCCCAAGTTCACTTCTTGCCAAACCTGGCACCTTATTCTCTACCTAGGCTCTGCCCAACCTCAAATAACACTGAATTTTTCTTCAGTTCTTTTCATGCACCACGATCTCCATCTCTCACCCCTTCATTCATGTTGCATGAATCCAGAACCCTCTCGCATTATCTTCTCCTGGCTCATTTCTGCTTATTCCCCTTTGCCTAATAAGCACAATTCTCAGTGCTTTCAATTCCTTTTGGACAAGGTGAGGTACCCTGCTCTGTGCTCCCTGTATTACTCCTAGCAGGGCACTAGCCATACATTGTGGTGTTTCTCCAGCACTGCATTCTTTACAATTATGATTTCCCAGCATCTAGCACCCTCACATGATATTGGGTAGGTTTTCATGACTGTTTCCTGAATATTAATAAGGGAGCTTACAGTCTAATTGGAGCATAGTTCTAAATCTAAAGCCTCTCCATTTATGTTTAGAATGTGGGGAACATTTGTATACTCTGAAAACAGCATGAATAGATTTGCATTAGGACAAGATTCCAATTTAAACTTTGCTCCCTTCCTTCCTAAATGTAAGCAATTTAATGATAGAAAAACCTACTTTTAAAAAAAGATAAGCCCTATACTATATCTCCTTGGGGAAGGAATTAAACTTCTAAATGTTTATAAGAGATTGAATTTCTGGAAATGTACTGTCTTTTTAAATTAAGTTGATTGGGGTGACATTGGTTAATAAAATTATATAGATTTCAAATGTACAATTCTATGATACATCATCTGTATATTGCATTGTGTGTTTACCACCCAAAGTCAATTTCCTTACTGTTAATCACCCAAGGAAAAATTTCTCTTGGGTTGGCATCATCACACCATGTAATACTCTTCTAGAATTTCCTCCCTCACCTCCTACTCTTCATTATGATATTCTTCAATAAATTATCTGACAATACCAAGTTACTTATATATAAGTTTAAGCAATCCATAATTAGGAAGGTAAACCTGCTGTAAGGTAACCAAATGTACTTCATTAAGACAACCCATTATTTTGGATTATCTGTAACAAATTCTTGATGTGAAAAACCTAATTACCATTTCAAATGGTCAGAAGGTTGAATATCTACTTCTCTCACTTCTGAAGATTTTGGGGGAGGAATTAAGAAATACCAAAAGAAGCCACGAGAAGGGAAATGAAATTTGTTGAGTGCCTAGATTTCAGCTTCCTAATTATGCTTGGATTTAATTTTATCTATCATGTAAGAATAAAATTGAAAAATAGAAGATTTACCATTATATCTTATAGAGTTGCATATACTAGCAGAATGTTCAATTAGATTTAATCTACATCAATTAAGCTTTGCATTTTAACAAAGCCCTATATTAACACACTTGAATTACAAAAAATAAACATTAAATCTGCAATGTCATTAAGATAGTTCAGCAAGACAGATTCACCTTTGTTGCTCTTCCAATGTACTCTATTGGTACAGGGGGAAAAAAATCCATCAAATTAGAAACATAGATGAGAATAAGAGTGCCCATTCCATTACATAAGAGTCTATTTCAATTACTCCCCCTAGATACATTTTTTGATCATCTTTATCCTTAAGTTTTCCATTTCACTTATCTATTTACTTAAGATATTCATGGAAACTTGCCTGGTTTGTGTGGCTCAGTGGATTGAGTGCCAGCCTGCAAACGAAAGGGTCGCCAGATTGATTCCATCAGGGCACATGCCTGGGTTGTGGGCCAGGTCCCCAGTGGGGGACACGCATGAGGCAACCACACACTGATGTTTCTCTCCCTTTCTCCTTCCTTTCCCCTCTCTTAAAAAAAATAAAAAATAAATTAAAGTCTTAAAAAAATAAAAAAGGTATCCATGGAAACTCAGTTGGCTCGGTTACCTAGAAAGTTTGCAGGTATTGCAGTGCCAAGAAGTTCACTCTGATGTAAGGAATCACAGCCTCTGGAACGATCCACCTCTGGCTGCTGGACCCCCACCGAGTATGAGACACCTGCCTTTGCCTAGAAGTGAGCTTGCCACTGCCACCGAATGAACTCTTCTGCCATTAATTCAATAATGACCTTGTCTGAGCATAGCCAGAAGCCCAGCAGAAATTGGAAACCATGATTTCCAAAAGAGTAAATGCAGTTTTTCTGGATGACAGCTTTCGGAAAGACAGTTGGATGATCACTTCCCATGGTGCACAAAATGGCTGGGGACAGTGTTCAGATCCCAAACACTGTACCCACTGTGCTCATCAGCAAAGGTGAACTTTGGAAATTGAATACCACCATGAAGTCTAGGTGATATACAAGGACCAACCCAAAACACCCCTGGAATTTATTTATTAAAAACATGTGTATTTATTCTTACATGTTTAAACTTCAGTCACCTTCAACATACTGTCCATCTGACACAATATACCTACTGAGAATTTTTTTCCACTGCCCAAAACAGTTCTTGAACTCGTTGATTTTGATGCCTTTTAGTGCTTATGCCATATTTTCTTTCATCTCTTTCCTATCAGTAAAACCATTCCTTTTGAGAACTTTTTTCATCAGAAGAAGCAAAACAAAAAGTCGCTCTGAGTAAGACCGGGTGAATAGGGAGGGTGGGGCATGGGGGTCATGCCATTTTTGGTCAAAACCTGCTGAACACTCAGTGGGCAGGTGCACTCAAAAATCACCCATGATGAAATGGGCAAATGCGTTAAAGGGTCTTCAAAAAGAAAATTTCACCGAAGCCAAACAAAGCCTCTCACAACAACGCCAGCTGGTACACTGATACAGATGGGTTTCTAGAACACTCACCTAGCAGGGGAAGCCTGGAGTACAAGGGGCCCGTCCTCCAGGAGATGATTCTGGGGATTTTTCAGTTCCCCCTTCACATGTCATTTCCCTTTAACCACTGAACTAGAGAAAGTGACTGTTGCTTATCTGGCCACTCCTCAACATCCTGTGTTCCCTCAGCATCAAATGTCAACATCAGATGTCAACGTCGCCGCCATCCCCTAGGCCACTACCGCCACCACCACCATGGTTTTTTTATTTCAGTTTAAAATAAAATGGTCTTTTTTTATTGTGGTCCTACTCTGTGCCAAGAATTACACTCGGTGTTTTTGCATATCCTTCTAATCCTCGCAAAAATCTCAAGGTATTTATTTCAGTCTCCACACACCAACACCTCTGCCCTTCTCACTGTCCTGTGCAGCGTCCACATGCAGTATATCCACGGCGACCTCTGTGCCTGGGGCAACGAATTCTACGTGAGCCTTTGCAAGCAGCCACGGACTTCTGAGCAGTCCTAACCAGAGATGGAGAAAATGAATCATCCCGACAATCCATGTTTATTTATTGAGTACTCTGGGCCCAAGAGTACTACTTGGGAGGAAAAAGAAAACCTGTGTGACCAAGTCTCTTATCTATGCTATTCTTATGTATTCAGGCACAGACTAAAAAGGAAGTATCCCAAGACTGCCTAGTTACTCCAAAATCCGTGTTCTCTCATCCTTCGCCCACCACTAGGCCAAATTCCCTGGGCTGGGCAATGAAACATGGTACAGGTAACAGGTGATGTATCTGGCCTGCCTGGCTCTTACAACTGCCCAAGAAAAGTATGACAAGATTCTTGTCACAGTAGCAGCTATTAATCTACCTCTCTCAAAATAGCATAATTCAAATAAAAATAAATAACACATAAGAAGCCAAAGAACATAAGTGAAAAGTACTACATCAAAGTTATATCGGTATGTATCTATACACACAAAAACTAACCATTCTTTTTAATTATGTCCCCGAAAATTAAAATATTGAGCATGTTGTATGACCACCATGTCAGCAAAAATTCAACTTTAAAATAAAATGTTTAGCAAACTCTAAAGTCTAGGAGTCTTAGAGCACATTTTTATGTCTATAAATAAAACCAGAAGTAATCCATTAAGTATTTTTAATTTAATCACTTTGAAATTTTTAAAAACTCCCCTAACTGGGATCAAAGAGGATACCAAACTGAAATTTAAAATTATAGGAAAGTACAGAAAATGAAAACATCACATAGCAATGTTAATGGGCCTCATTCAAAGCAATACTCACAAGAAAATATAAAGCAGTCAGTGAACAAAAAACACTGAAAACACACATTCAAGAGACTAGTAAAAATACCAACAAGATGATTGAAAAGGAGTTAAGAAACAGAAATCAATAAATTTAAAATGAAAAACAATAATCTTGATCAATAAAACTAAGAACTGTTTCATTAAAAAAATAAATAAACAATAGATTACGCAATCCCATGATGAGCCTAGCCAAGAAAAAAAGAAAATATATATTTCACAAAAACATATAACCACAAATATAAAAATGTTATTAAGTAAAAGAGCATAACGTCCAACTCTTTGCCTCAAAAATGCAAACCTAATGAAATATTATTTGGCAAAATATAAGTTGATCCAAAGAAGAGCTTAAAATTAATTAAATAGAACAACATAAAAAATAGAAAATGAACATTTTCAATAATAAAAGATTTCCCAGCCTCCCCAAAATCAAATCATTGGCCCATGATATATTCATGTTAATTCTATCAAATATTTATAAAAGAGGCATTGCCTATATATTTAAACCAGTCCAGAGCATTTAAAAAAAAAAATCAAAAAACCTCAAATTAACTCACATACCCCAAAAAACCTATAGTATCTCACTTACAATGAGTTAAAATATTTAAGTTAGTGAGTTTAATGTAAAATGTTTAGAACAATGCCTGACACTTATCAGTGCTCAAAATAATGTTAGGTACTACTGTTTTTACCCACCTATCTGTCTCTAACATGCGGTTCTTCCAATCTTTCACTCCGTCCCATTCAGCCTGTTGAATAGCTCCTCACGTTCTCTCCTTCATCCTTCCCAAAGCCTCTCGTGGCTTACCACAACCCCTAATGGGATTAACCACTGTTACCTTTATTTCCTAAACGCGGATTATTAGCATTGCATCTATAATACTTTATGATATGTATTTGTCCATCTTCCCTACTAGCTTATGTGATCTTTAGAATAAAAATTCGGCATTATTCACCTTAATATTCCCAGTGTCAAGCACGGTTCTACATAATAAATACTTAGTACATATTAACTTGCCTGACGACCTAAATATAATGGATAGAATGTGGTGTTATCTGAGCAAAGTCTCCCAGAAGACAGAAGATGAGTGAGAAAGAGTGGTCCTTGGAGGGCAAACAAGAAAGCCACCCGGCCCAAAGGAAATTCTGAATGCAAAGTAAATTGATTGATGTGTTCAGCAGAAATGGGGCCTCTGCTAGCTGGAGGTTCTCTCAGAGCTACAGCCTCTCAATTCCAAGGCATCCCGTGTAGTCCATTAGTTCTAAGTAGATTTTCAAGAAGGGTAGAACTTCCTTACCTGTGTTCCAGTTCTCGAATGGACAGTATCACTCCTGAAGTTGACGGCTTTTGCTGTACTGTGGCCAAAAAGGTGAAGTCGCTCTTGTTCCGGAACAGCTGGATTAATTTCTCACTCACGTGAGGGGCTGCATGGATCTCTCTCTCTGTATCTAGGCGTCGAGAAGGAAGAGCAGGAGAAACAGCAGGAGGGGAGTGAGGAGTAAAAGGAGACGGAAAGAAATAATGCAGAAGGAAAGAGAGGAGAGGAAACAGGAGAAGAAAGAAAAGATGCAGAGTTACAAATGCCATGTCCGAAGGATCCAGGCTACATTCTTCATTTTCCCTCATTGTCAATACTTTTCATTTTCAGATGCCATCCCCCTGCCATCTAGCTGCATTCATTCAGTGAAGAACCCAGAAATGCCATCTCTGCCATGGTACCCACTTGTCACCTGGACAGGTTCACAATCCGCCGGTGATTTTCTGACAGGAATTCGGACAGGACCCTGAGCAATCTGGCCTGCTGCAAACCGATTAAGTTGCTGTGAATAAGGTGAGAGCCGCTCAAATAAATTGGGTCCCAACTTCAGAGAATCCTGAGTCTAGTGGGATCCAAACGCCACTCTGCAGGCTCCAATTCCACTTTCGCCATGGACTCCGAGTCCTCTCCACAATGCATCTAGGGAAATCTGCCCTTGCTTTGCACTCCCCAGAGATTCTCTAGCACTAATAATGCCAGACAACTCTGCCTTTGCTTAAAGAATAAATACAAGGCATTCTTGGGGTCCACACATGTGCCTGGAATTGCTCTGTAAACATGCAGTGGGTGACTTTCCTTACGAAACATTTATTAAAGTTCAGGCCAGTTCGGCAGACCTAGAGGTCTGGGAGTCTGGCTAATCCAGCTCCTGGACAGGAATCTTTCTGCAACATCCACATAATGAGAGACGGTAATCGTTTCATACTCAGACTTGCCCTTGTCATAATAAACTGGGCTCTATCTCTTGCATTTTATACTACACTTGATGGCATCAGAAAGTGGGCAGCCAGGGAGCTGAGTTAGAGAAAACTCGGCAAAGAATGACAAACGAACCCCAAGGGTGGGTTTGGTGGAACCTCTCTCATTCATGGACCATGTCCTCTGACTGTGGAACTCCTTGGTTATTTCTCCTGGGCTGCAGGGAGAGCCTTTGAAAACCGCGGAACTTCAAAGGCTGCATTGCCAAACTGTCGTCACAGACTTATTGGTGGACCTTCCAGAACCTCATTCTGAAGATGGGCTTTTAACAGAAAGAAATCCTTGAATTCTTGACCTTCGTTTGGCCTCAGTCTGTTCATCTTCAAAATGAGGATGTGGACTGGGTGATTAGTCAGGGCCTTGCGAGCTCGACCCTCCGTAATGCCCTAAGTAGCTATTTCAAGTCTATACCCCAGTCTACCATTTGCAAAAGCCAGGCTTCGATAGCGTGAAGACTGGTCCTTTCCCATGGAGGCACCCAACCCAGAAAGGTCCCTTGACCAGCATAAACCTACCTGGACAACACCTGCTTTTCTGCCCAAAAGAAGGCCTTCACTACTGTACTGTTTAGTGGCATGCTGTCCACTTTGGTCAAGGGCTGAGGGAGGAGAGAGCCACTTAGTGACTGCTTCTACACCTTCTACAAAATCCCAGCCAGAGACCGTTCAGGGTGATTTTCAAAACTTATTAAATATATGAACAAACTGCTTTGTTGTAAACTACGGATCAGCGGTAAATGTTTGTTAGCCTTATTTTTATCATTACTGGTAGAAAAAGACCCATATGATAAATTCCACCTAGAATTCAGTGCTGAGGAAAAAAAAAAAAAGCATTTGGCTATTGAGGTTAACTTACATATTTCCTTCTTTTTTTCCTCTTTACTATTTCCCTTTTTAGTCACCAATTGGGAAACCACTGATGGCCAGTGGCTGCCCTGAGAGCTCAGAGGGCCCTGAGGTTCGGGCACAATGAAAAGAAGGCCATGATTGATAAGCAGTGCCCGCTGGGGAAAAGAGGTATGAACACCATATTGGGTATGGGTTTTCTCACCTCTCACTTAATTCTCCTTGGGTGGTACCATCCAGCTCCACAGCCAATGACCCCCAAATTTATATCTGCAACCTCAGCCTCTCCTTTAAGCGACAGGCTCATACATTCAACATCCTTCTTAGTATCTCCACATGAATGTCTAATAAGCATTTCAGATTGTATGTGGCCACAACAGAGCTCTTGTTGCCTCCCTCAACCCTCTAAAGGAGCTGGCTCCTTAAGTTCCCAGTCCTAGTAAATGGATCCACCCAGTTTCTCAAGCCAAAAAATTAAAAATTGTCCTTGATTCTTCCCTTTCCTCCACACTCCCTATCCAATCCAATAGCAAGTCATGAGAACTCCCATGTTTGGAAACTATTTTTTTTTTATATTTTTTTAATTTAATTTTTTTTGTATATTTTATTGAATATGCTATTACAGTTGTCCCATTTTTTCCGCCTATATCCCGTCTGCCCTGCACCCCATCCCATCATCCCCACACCTCTTAGTCCGTGTCCATGGGCTGCACACACCAATTCTTCAGCTTCTTAATTTCCCACACTACTCCCAAGCCTCCCCCGACCACTTTGTTTTCTGTTTGTTTTTGTCAACATTTTCCTGCCACCACTTTCCCCAGCCCCACCCTACTTCTTCCTAACTTTACTCTTCAAACCTTTGTCCAACCTGTCATCATGTCTCCCTAGGGCACCTCCTATAGCTGCCTGTCTTACTGCTTCCATAATACCTTCTCTCTTCCACTCTCCACACAGCAGTCACAGAGCTCTTTTAAAAGCCTAAGTCGAACCTTCTCATTGCTTCCCACTGCTCCCAGGACAAAATCCTGGCTCTTTAGCGTGGCCCCGCGCAGTAACGTAAATTGACCTTTGCTTACCTCTCCCACCTAACATCACCTAGGTTGCAAGAGGAGCTCCCCAAGCCCACTCCTGCCTCATGGTCTCCGACCTCTCCCTCTACCCACAGTGCTCTTTTCACATGCCTGGCTCCTCCCCCTCCAGCTCTAGCTGCAAATGCAACCTCCTGGTCAGTTCCTCAAAAGCAGGCTCTCCGTAAATGTCCCACACACCACTCTGGTTACTCTCTCCTTGCCGCTTGCTTTTGATACGATGTATCAAAATATATGTATTGTGTTCAATTTATTATGTCCTTATATCATAATCTTATTTCATGTTTCTTTATTTCCTTTCTTTCCCTACTAGGCTATAAACTCCATGAGGGCCAGCATAATTTATTTATTCACTGTTGTAGCTACAGTTCTTAGTGCCCGGCGGAAAACAGGCCTCCAATAAAGATTCATTGAATTAATGTATTTTCCATTTATTTCTGTCATTGACGTTGTTCCTTCAAGTAACCACAAATATTAGTCAGCAAATAGGGATATCGTTGGGAAAGCTAGGAGATAGATGGGTTCTTCTCAAGTGCCAGCAGCTATGGAATTAAAGAAAATGATGTTCAGCATCAATGCAGCCCCTCCTCTTTACAGGACACCCCGCCTGAGGGCCTAATCCAGTCCCCCGACACTTCTGATCACCCACCCATCCTGCGGTAGAACATTTCCTCCCCCAGCTTTTCTCATTTCTCTTTGTAAATGATTGGCACATTGAAGTAAAGACTCCATTAGCACTCACCAGAGTGAGATGTTAAAAAAAAAAATCTAGTTTGATACATTGAGACTTTATGTGCATTCTCACTTTCAGAAAAGCTCTTTCCAGTAAATGTTTACAATAATTCAACTGCTAGAGGAGCACAGGAAAGTAATCCCACTTCTTCTTACAATACAGAGGCAAGAAAACCCGACCAGGTTTCAAAGGACTGAGGGCTGCTCAGAGTTGAGCTGAGGTCTCCCTGCGGCCCCCGCAGAAGGCGCTCCACCCCTCTGAGCCTCTCCCTCCACATCTGGAGACTGAGAGGGCTGAGCTCCCTGACCTCCACTTCTCTCCTAGTCTCGCCGCTTTGGTCACCGCGCTAACCCCGCAATAGCACACTGGGGTACTGAGGGCATTCTCCATCTGCTAAACACCCAAATTTTACAAGTGTTCTCCTCTACTGACATTACAGGTCAACATAAATGCAAAGTTGTCAATTACGGAAAATAGTGATATGTCGCCTACTTTCCAATAGCCTAGCTTTTTTCCTGGGGTTAAAAAGGCAACCACTGCAAACCAATTGAGAACCTATAGTGAATATTATACTTCCATAGTCAACCACCCTAATGTATGTTTGCTATATTTTAGGACATTTAATTCTGCTAGATAACAAGAAAAACAAATGGGATGGATAACGCTCATAGGACATGGTAAATACAGATAGCAAGTTAGAAACCTGTGAGACGTGTTCAATAAAGATGGAATAAATGGAGCATAAGTGTGCCGAACACAGATAAAAAGGACTGAATAAGAGTGTTACTTATAAATAGAAAGGAGTGGGAGGACCGAGTCATAATGTACAAATCATGCCACCTTCAGAATGACAGCTATGTCAGCCCTAAACCCAACACCCATCTTTGACGCCCATTCCACTCCCATTGTGGCCCCAGATGCACTCTGACAAACGCTAAATAAAACCCCTCACTGATCACCAAATTAAATGGTGAACTATAGCTGTTGGCAGATGTATCCGCCCTGTGTCTCTCCCATAGAGAAAGCGAGGCGGCTCCAGGCCCCTCCCGTCCTCCGGACCCCCTTCCGTCCTCCGGACCCCCTCCCGTTTGTTTTATTTTCTCCCCTACAGATCCTCTAAGCTGACCCATCAGTTGCGACTTATAAAACCAGTAATCAAAAATGCTTTTCTGGGATGTATTATGGTCTAAGGTGAATGGGAAGAGATTTTTTTTTTTAATTCAGGCAGTAAATTTCTATCTGTACTGTATCCCCCTTTTTTATAGCCTCAGCTACCATCCGTGTAACCACAGCATCAGTAACAAAGCTGATAGAGCAGAGGGAGAGAAAGACTGAGCATATGAACAACAGATAAGCCAGAAATGCAGCGGGGTCTCCCATCTCCCCCCACCCCCACTTGTACCCTATTCAGAGAGTGTCATCCTACTCCATCTCTTTCCCTTGCTCCCTCCTGGATATTTTAAATGGATTTAACGAGCCACATGATTCAAGCATCTGCATCTGGCCTGTTCGTGAGGCTTTTTGTGTCGTGACCTCTGGGGGTGCACTTGAATGAAGGCCACCATTGCATCGTGGTAATTTCCCACACAACCACCACTGAGGGTGAACATTTCACATTTTAAAAAGAGGGGGTGGGGGAAAGAATGTAGTTCCAAATACTCAAAGGTTTTGCCTGATCTTTGTTATGAAGTGCTAACTCAGCAGCAAGGGCTCAGTGCTTTTTCTTTCCTGGGATGAACCCGCTCTACCTAGTCATTTTTAAAGAGACACTAAAAATGGTAATGTGATGATTAAGCATCAGTAAGAAAGTGTGGGGTGACGCAGGGTGGAGGCTGGAGAGCAGAGGACGAAAGAAAATAAATGACAGCACTCACGCGCTTCTCTAATGCATAGGCAGCTACATTTCTCCTTCCCCGACTTCTGGCATGAGAAGGGTGGTGATTTTCATTGACAACAAACACATACTCGTGTGCCAAGCACCGTGCTGGGTACCAGGGAAATGAAGGTAAAAATACAGTTTCTGCCTTCAAGGGTAGCTCCAAAAGCAAGACAGTTACCTGGTGACAACAGGTAGGACAGGGCAATGCACAAAGGAAGGAGGGGGCCCGTGGAGGCTGGGAATGACATTGTGGAGGACGCATCGTTGGGCCCAAGTCAAAAAAGATGAATGAGCATTTACCAAGCAGGAGAGAAGGGAGAGGAGGGCATGTGTCGAGGGATGGTTGTGCAGATGCGAACGCTCACGTGTTTCCATTATCCTTGCATTTTTCTTTCTCTGCAAGCACCTCCCTCACTACAAGTCCAGCAGGAAAGCATCTATTCAGCCTCATATTGAAAGCGACTCTCCAGCAACTGGTGAATTGAACAAGCAAAAACAGTAGCAGCCAGAAACATGACAAAACAAACACACCAGGACAGGCCACCTCAGCCTTGACTAATGGAGAATCCAGGACACATCTTAGTAATTATAGCACGTTTCCACCGAGAACCTAAAGGTGGGGCAGAATCCTGATATAAGACATGCCACACATGCTTCTGGCCTGAGTTCCATGTAAGCTCGTGGTCAGAGTGGTTGCAGAGGGCAAAGCAGCCCTTGTTAATTTGAAATAGCTGTTGGCTTTTCATTCCTGAGTACTGAGGAAATTTGCCCACTCAGGACAGCCAGTCATCCATGGGGCAAGTCCTGCTGCTGGGATGGGGAGGGGAGCAGGGAACAATGTGTCCCAGTGTTAGGTTCCAAAGCCCTCCTTTGAGAACATCAGATATTACTGATCCAAGCAGCTGTCAAAGAAGCCGAAGTCACAATTAGAAAGTCGTGTGGATACCAGGAGACTCCCACTTAATGTGTCGGAATTTCTATCTCCACTAACAAGTTCACAATAACATCCCATTAAACCTCCATTAGCTCCAGAAGCCAGAATGACAAAAAGCAAATGTGTAGGGCTTATTATGCTGCCAAATGCAAGGTTAACTGCTTTGCACATATCATTTCACTTACAATACTTTCTTATTTTTCCTATTTTACAGACGATAAAAAGTGATGGCTTACAGAATTTAAGTAATTTTCTGAAAGACACTGGGCTAGGAGGCCCTGGTGCTGAGATTCCAAGTGACAAGCGGGTTCCACACAACATACTCTTTGCTGAGCTACATCTGCTAGTCACCAGTGTGTGTGATCTTGGTGCTTGGGGCACAAACAGGGACAATTCACCATCGTACAGCCAGTGCCTGACCCATTATATTCACTCAGGAAACATTTAGGCACAACCTATTTATAAAACACCTCTGTCAGCTAAATATCAATATCTCCCCATTGTACAGGCAAAGCAACTGAGGCACATAGAAGTTTCACGGCCCACCCAGGCTCACAGCAAGTGAATGGAGACAAAATTGACTCTCGCCTAACACTCCATGGCATTCACCTGGCCCCCCACTTACTTTTTTATCATGTGTTTCCGCTCTCCCAACCCCCTCGCACTCCCACACTCCTGCACTCCAGCCACACAAGCCACCTTTTCCTTCTTCCCAGGGCCCTGCACCTCCCCACCTTGGTGCATCCCCATCTACAGTGACCTCTTCCTCCCTCTTCTGTGGGTGCCAGCTTCATGGCTACTCCTTCAGGCCAGCTTTATCTGACCGTCCCAGGCCAGCTTGGTTTCCCTGAGCTTTTTCACTGTGTTTTCATAATCATCAAGACTTCATGTACATAATCATTTTATGAATGGCTGTCACGCTCACAAGACTGGAAATTCCATGAGGAATGGTTTACCAGTTCGTACCCAACATGCTGCACACTGCCTGGCCTGTGGTAGAGCTTCACCAAATGTCTATCACATAAATAATTAATCTACCTCGACTCCAAAGTCTGGATATAGCAATATAGCAAAAGAGGTTTGCCAAAGACACTCAACTACAACCCCGACTTCTTGAGAAAAAGCACATTAAAATGAGCTAAGGGATATAAAGCCAGCTGAGCATCCCCCACTCCTCTAATAGGGGACTAAGCCTAAAGAACCCTGTGACATATGATATTAATCAATTTTTTGTAATTACTATGTGACTCAATCAAGAGAGATTCCGGTGCCCCCATAATTTTACTAATTAGACAGGCATGGTGAGGCAGCTGAGCTCTTCTTATAAACATTTAAAATGCCAGTAAGGAAAGCCAACACCTCCCCTCCCCACCCGCAGGCACTAAGACAGTAGCAAACTGTAGCCACGCCCCTTTAGGCTGCCTCCTCACACTGGCTCTGCAACCCTCTAGTGATCCTTGTCCCTCCACCCCCAGCTCAGCTTGATGCCTCTGAATAAAGAGAGAGTTTTCCCGTGGATGGATGCAGCTGTGTCTGAATCACAAGGCAAGAGAACAAAAAAGACAAGACTGGTGAAAAGATGTAATATGATTAAGACCGCACCGCATATGGCATAAACCCTAGTTATGAGATAAGTAAGCGTTAGGGATGTAATGTATAGCACGGTGCCTAGAGTTAACAATGCTGTATTGTATATTTGAAAGCTGCTAAGAGGAGATGCACACTGCCTTGCAGCCCCATCCATCTGTCTCAGCCCAACCAGTGTCTGAACGCCAGCTCTGCCATGTAAACTCTGGAAGACCCTGGATAACTCGGCTTCCTTCCTTCACCCTTCAGTTGCCTCACCTGTAACACAGGAGTAATACCACCCATCTTGAAGGATTCAGTAAGGAGTAATGAAGGACTATGTGGAGCCCTAGCCAGTGTGGCTCAGCTGGTTGGAACTTCGTCCCATAACCAAAGGATTGAGGGTTCAACCCCCAGTCAGGGCACAAGCCTGGGTCATGGGTTCAATCCCTGGTCCATCCCCTCACAGGATGGGAGGCAACCTATCGACGCTTCTCTCGCATATCAATGTTTCTCTCTTTCCCTTCCTGTCTCTCTAAAAGCAATGAAAAAAAAATGTCTTTGGGTGAGGAAAAAAAAATGTTTTAAAGACTGTGGAACATGACCAGTACACAGCTCATGTTCAGTATTTCCCCTCCCCCAGCCTCACTTCACGACATTTCTGAGAAGTTTTGCAAAGAAGACTTAGAAATCTACACCCTAAAGTGTGAGCTTTAACATATACCAACATATTCTCGTATGTGATGACATTTCATATTCATAATAACCCACTGGGTAGGCATCAATAGTCCCACTTTAAAGATAAGGCACCCCTGGCTTATGGAAGATAAGTGACTTGCCCGAGATCCCTCTTCTGACTCCAACTTTGCGACTCTTTATGTATTTCTGAATGGCTTCCCTAGCCCCAGACAAGAAATAATCATTAAATTCGTTCACTCCATTCCACCCCAATGCCAGGTTTTCCCTACCTGAGGGGCATCCCTCCTCCAGGACCCTAAGCTCTTCCATAGATTGAAGTACAACCTCTGGCCTGCTTAAAAACTTAGGAGGGGTAGGCTGACCTAATTATAATTAGTTCCCTTTCAGGCATGAAAGAGACATTTTAAATGTTGTATTAGGATTACCTTGTCACATCGACTCAAATTCAATAATAAACAGTAGGGTATCATGTTAACTGCCAAGGTCTAATTTATGATTACTCATTATAAATCATTTTTTAAATAAATAAATCATTTTTACATGTTGCTTCAAATGCTGTTTCAAGAATAAAAATCTGCCTGCATGGAAATGCAAGTGATTTTAATATGCAAACCTCCTACGGAGATGATGTCTCATTTTAATTATTGTTTCGGTTTAATAGGTTTTCATTAAATTAGAGGAGGGAGCAATTACTAGGGTGAACAGCTAATGTGTCCAAGGTAAGCTCCTGTGGTTTGTGGGCAAAGACAGTTGTGCCTCAGAGAAGAGGCGACACTCTTCTGGATACGCTTGTGTTCCGCCAGAAAGAAAACAGTGCGACGACTTTCGGCTTCAACATAGAGCTGGCGTCCCCTCAGGGTGGTGGGCAAATAACGTAAGCCTGTGTTTTAACTGGCGGAATCTTAATCATATAACTTTTCTCTCAGGGATCCGGGTTCCCCTGTCATCAGACTAGAAAAGGCTCTTAAAAGTCCACAGCCTGCAAAGCTCGATGTCAAACCACAAGAAAATGCTCCTGATGAAATTGTCTTCTCTCTCACATGCAAGTAATTTAGTTGGGTTAGTGGATTAATGTCTGACTTTCCACCCCTGGGAAATTGGTTCAACTTCAACACAGGCTGCAATGACCAAAATCATATTAATTAGCAAACTGTCAGCGCCTCAATGAGAAATTACTTTGGTGGCCTCGGCGATATTTTACCCTAGAAACTACACCAATTTGGCACTTGGGGACCAAGAGGGCAGCATTACATCTCAGAGAGAGGTGAAGGAATGAATGAGAAGTAGGGAATGAAGGGAAGGTGGGAGGTAAACTCTGTTTCATTGGGGTCCCAGTGGTCAGAGGTGAGGGCACGACTCAATGCTAGGAGGGGTTGGGCGCTCTATAGTGCAGCAGTCTGCACCTGGGGAGGTGGCGCGGTCTTGGCAAGACTGCAATAGGCAATTTCCTTCTCTCCAAGCGAGCTGCAGGGGCAAAAGAGGGCAGCTAGATGGGATGCATCCAGAAATGACTAAGCCGATTAGGTTAGGGCAGGCCTGGTCAGTACTTATGCCAAGAAAGTAACGTAGGAACCTCTCGTGCCTGGGGAGGGAAAAAAATCTTTTCCACAACGTTCTACATCAAAGAGAAATCACAAAGCAGCATTAGCCCCGGGTAAACCAGCAGAAGCTAAGTGGTGAACAAGGTCCTATTCTCTGCTTACCGCCACCCCAGCCTGATACTGACCACCTGCCAGGGCCCACGCTGGCCACGGCCACTGGAAGAGGTTCTTTTCGTGATTACTGCAAACATCCTGAATATTTCTAACAGGAGTAATAATGTGGAACTCCTCAACACAATGCTTTCTGCGGCAGCTCCTTTACATCTGCTTTCCTGAAAGGCACGTCATCAGCTCTTAGATCACGTGCATTAATCTAATTACACGCCTTGTTAGCTACTTAGTTCGAGTCACTGCTGGGGAGGGCTCCCTAGCCAGTTATCTATCTGTGTTGCCACAGGGTGCCCGTGCTTTCAGGCTCCTGGGGAGACTGCAGTCATTGCCCTTTCGACCCTGTGCTGAGGAGGGGCAGCAAAGCTTTCTGGGCACCTGAAACTCCAGGTTTTGAGCAGAAGCCCCCAAAAAATGGGTGTATCTGTCCAAACAGGGGGCTATGGGTGTGCTTTCTTGCAGACTTGCGCTGCTTCTTTGAAAACTGACCTCCTCTTTAGAGATTTTATTCCAATAATATTGAACATTAGTGTCACTCTTAAAATGAATCATTGGAAATGCCGCTTGCTCCTGAACTCTAAGCCAACTGCTTTCTGGCTATTGGATCCCTCTCCACCAATTTCTCACTACCACTCTCCCAGACAAGATCTTAACAACCAAGGGTGAAAATTACAATCCCCATTTACTGAAGCTCTTTCTTAAAGAAATGAAAATGTCAATTTTGCAGAAAATCGGTCTTTGATCATTGCTGCAAATAATTTGGCTCTTGTGTGTCCCAGAATAACAACACTGAGTCAGCTTTCAGTAAATTAAATAGTGTCTTCATGATAATTCATCCCAAAGGGTGCCTGGCAGGTTCTCAAGGAGTCTATTTGGGCATGACCCCACTTAGCAAGCAGATATTCTTTTGGGCTTCCTGAACTACCCCCTCCAGGAGTGACTACTAGTTCATTCTTGAGCAAAGTCTCTCAGACCCCAGGGTGAGCGCTGACTACCGGCCATAGGTGAGGGGCCCCACGGGCAGGTAACTGAATCTCAACTCTTCTCCCACCTGGAGCTCCAGCCCCCTCCTCCACACCTATCCACACACCCTGCCCGTCTCTCAAGGCCCCGCCCAATTCCTCTCACTCCACGAAGCTTCTGGAGCCCCAACTAACGGTGATTTTCCCTCCCCACTTCAAAATTCAATCATTCATGCATTCCAACCCATATATGCAGAGTACGCTCTCTGTGGCCGACCGGTGCCGTGGTGAATGAGGCAGACTGGGTCTGGAGAGAGACGTCCAGCCAGTATTTAGTACCACTCGTGCTGACACACCTCACATTCTGGCAGTTGCCAAATCCAACTGCCATTTCTCTATCCTCGGCCCAGCTGACCTCTGGCAACCTCCCAAACAGAGGTCCTCTCTTTCCTTTTTGAGGCACTGTCTTTTTGGCACTGCTTTCTCCCCATCTTCCTACCAGCTCTGCAACCATGTTGAAGCTCCTTCATGCCCTCCTCTGCCTGCTCTCTGACTCTCAGGGTGCCTCTGAGTACTTCCATTCATTGGCAAGGCCTGAGCGCCACCTCCGTCACCACCGTGACCCTCAGCCCTCTTGAAGTATAAACGGCAGCAAACACCGCACCTCAACTTGCTTTCACTCGTGTCTTTTCTCCTCACTGCCTCTTCTCCCCTCTGCATTTCTGAGTCTTTCTCTCCCTCCAACTCACATATCAATCAGAGAATCAAGGAGATCCTTTTCAAACTCAAATCACACATCAATCACTTAAAACCCTCCAGCAGCTGCCTGTATCATTGGGTTGGCCAAAAAGTCCATTACGTTTTTTCTGGAAAAGACACACTTCATTTTCACCAATAACTTCTCATTTGGATATTTTGAGTATGTTGGTTATCTCCTGCTATTGGCTTCTAGTGATTAGAGGCCAAGGTTGCTGCTAAACATCTTCCAATGCATAAGACAGCCCCACAGTAAAGAATTATGTAGCCAAAATGTCAATAGTACCAAGAAACTTGGCAAACCACTTTTGACACATTCAATCATTCACATACCTTCTCCATAGACTGCACACATCTTTTTTTTGCGTTTCACCTGTGTTTTTACCTTTCTTGAAATAATAGAGCAAAATACATCAAAAAAGTTGCATATCTCCTTTCATCTTGAATATTAAAATGGCTGCACAAAAATTCACCAATTTTGGTAAGTTTTTTTAAATGCATGCTGATATGAGAACTGTCACAATACAATCTAACAACACTGGTTCAATGAAGTTAAAGACAACTAAGCGCTACTAGAACCATCGTACAGAAAAAACATAAGGGACTTTTTGGCCAACCCGATAGTTTCCTGATGCTGCTACAAGAAATCAGTGGCTTAAAAAACACCGATGTACAAACTTACAGTTCTGGAGGTCAGAAGTCTGAAATGGGATTCACTGGACCAAAACCCAAGTTCGCAGAGGGCCGCGCTCCCTCCGGGGGCTCTAGAGAATCATTTCCTTGCCTCTTCCAGCTTTCCTTGGTTGTATCCCCTTCCTACATCATCTTCAAAGTCAGCCGCTAGCGTCTTACAAGGGCCCTCTGCTTTCACCTTCTCTCTCTCTGACCTCTGTTTCCATTTCGCAGGGACAGAAGCGATTACATTGGGCCCACCTGGATAGGGCCACAGCTCATCTCCTCACCTGAAGATCCTTAACTTAATCACACCCACAAAGTCGCTTTTATCATGTAAATTAACATATTCACAGGTTCTGAGGATTAAGACATGAATATCTTTAGGGGAAGGGAGTTCAACCAACCACGTCGCCCAGCGCAATTTAGATAAAACCCTAACTCCTTAGCATGGCCTGAAAGACGTCTCACGACTTGGGGCTGCAGCTGGGGCTGAAATGAAGACCACGCTTTGGACTCTGGTCTTGGCCATGCTCTTTGGCCCCTCCAGTACCTCCACCGACACCGGTCATCCTTGAGCCCCTTAAACTTTTTTTATCCTAAGGGCCTTTGTGCCAGGTGTTTTGAGAATGTGGGCTCCGGAGCAGAACAGCCTAGATTCAACGCTTGGCTTTGCTGTTACCGGCCCCCGAACCGTGCCCGAGAGATTTAACCTCCCTGTGCCCTGGTTTTTCTTTCTGTAAAATGGGGCTCATGAGACCTGTCTCCCTTGTTGGATTATATGGAGTATTATACGGATGAAGTGAATTAATGAATATAAAGAATTGAGAACAGTGCCCAGGGCATGAAGTGTCCATTGTTAAAAATGTAAGCGATCATTAATATTATCTTTGCATGGCTGACGCCGTCACTCAGGTATAAGTTCAAATATCACCCTGTGAGGAAACTTCCCCCAATAATCCTACCTAAAGTCAGTCCTCTCCTCTCTTTCTCTCTACAGCATTGCTATTTTACGTCCTGCATAGTACATATTGCTCTCTAAAGTTACTAATTTATTACTAATATAATTACTTGTTTATGGTAATTGCCCCTCTGCTAGAACATAAGGTTATAAAGACAGAGACTTTGTCTTTTCTCTGCTACATTTCTAACACCCAGAACAGTACCTGTCACATAGATGTACAATAAATTTGTTAAATGAATGAAAGCAATATATTGCTGGTTCTCTCCTCCCCGCACGTAGACCAAGGGCCCCCAAGCACAGCACGACTGTCAAATTCTTCTGGTACAAGTAGGACCCAGCACAGTGGCTGGCACACAGCAGCATGGCAGACTCTCGGTTAACACCTGCTGATTGATCAATAGGAAAATGAGCTTCTGGGGCATCTTGAAAGATAAAGGCTCAAAAAAAATGATTTTTCTCCAACCAGTCACTGAAAGATTGAAAAGAGACTCCAAAGTCCCGTGGTTTAAAAAAAAGAGAACCAGAGCAGGAGTCCAGTGAGCTGTTCTCCCAGCCTTGCCCTGTGCTGAGGCGCACGAGTGCATCGGGCAAGCCTCTGTTGTGGGAGATCTTCTCTTTAAATGAAGTATCAAAAAAGAATGCTGTGGCGGGCGTGTGTGTGAATTCGGTAGCTAAAAGCCAACTGCTGCAGAAAGCTGTGCCAGGTCCCAAGCACCAACCATGCTGTGTGTCTCCTTTCCAATGCATGCAGCCTAGGCAGGAGGAGGCCCTCTCCGTTAAGGTGCCTCACCCCCAGAGGCTGGGAAGAGGGGGCAATCGTCTGGGGTGAAGCCAACATTAGCATTTACTTGTTTATTCCAAATGATGTGACAAGCAGCCACAGCTGAGAACTGGGTCCTGCTGGGTGCCCTGGCCCCAGGTCACACTGGCAGACTGACCAGCCTTGGGCCGGGTGCAGCACCAGCCTGCTGGTTTTGCCACCAGGGTTAGGAAAATGACCCAGCCTACACAGCACCTTTCATCAAGTCCAACATGCCACAGATGACAAGATACACCAATACATTACGCCCTCTAAAAAGAAAACAAAAAGCTGTTAGTTATAACTTTGAGACACTACTGATTGTAAGTCCATTTCTTTCATAATTATGAAAATAGAACGGGTATGGCCTAGCGTCAATGGAATACAGTATAAAAACCTGGGAGATTTCATATAAAAGTCCAATAAAAATTTAGATGACCTGGCAACACAGAGCCCACATTCCCACAGACAACAATGCAATGAGTGCTGGCATTGAGGATACGAGGCACACGGCACTATGTCACCAAGTGTTGGCATTCCCTTGCTAGTGCACGCCACTCAGCTGTTACCAGGCTGACCCTCTCTGCATCTGGGATGGCGGCCGCTCCCCAGCACATGTCTAGCTTGTGCTAATACCACGCACCCTCGACACAAGGACCCACACAGACCCCCTCCATTCCCTGCTCTCCCGGGGCCTTCCCAGCTCACCCGGGTACTTCTCAGCACATGCTGGGGCCCAGGTAACCACAGATATGAGGTTACCAGGCCTTGGTGTGACCAGGCAGAGCACTTCTGGAAAAAAGAGCCTCATTTTCCCCCAGTATAACATAAAAATATAGCCATTTTCCTAGTGTGGCATGGTATGAGAAAGTTTGGGAAACACTGCCCTGTGTCAAAGTGGAATTTGGGGTCAGAAGAGTTGGCATCCACCATCAATCCTGACACTTAGTATTGGAGTCACAGGCCACATAATCCCTCTGAAACTCAGTTTCTCCTCCATTAGATAGTAACAGATATAAACATGATATTTGTATCACAGCCTCTACGTGACCAATAACATGCAATCAACTAATGAACAATTTTGAAAAGATTTGACACTCACTTTCCTCCTTGTCTGAGTGGCAGGGCCAGGTGACACCATGCAAGTTGGGCACATGTAGGCACTACACTGAGAAGACTTTCTCTCACCTGCTTTCCCAAGTAGCTTATAGCCGAGCAGTGTGCACAGTGCACCGGTGGCCAGAAGAACCCAGTGGGATGACAATAAGTCCCGAGTGAATGAATATCTTACACTGAAACCATAAATAATTTGGACCAGAGAGGGGGCAGCCATGAGCGTAAGAAGTTGTGGGTTGCCAGGTGTCTCTCGATAGATTAGTTAATAAGTGAGGAACCGCCTAGCCCTGTGCCAGCACAGGAGGCCTATAGAACAACAGTTGTCCCTCCTTTTTAAGTGAGGTTGATGCATCTTTTTAAAAAATGTTTCAGCTTACTCTTCAAATTCATGATGTAAACACCAACAGCTTTTTTCCTGAACTCTTGCTGCTGTCTCACACCAACAGGGTGTAGGAATACTTTTAGGTGGGCTTTTCCTGCCACGATTCCCCCAAATCTCCCCACACCAAGTGTACCCAATGATCTAGACCCCACACCTCCTAAAAAAGATAAAAATTAAAAACCAGAATGTAATATTTTGGCCGGCCGCAGAGTAATAACATGAGCGTGATAGATGCAAAGATGCCTGTCTGAGTCACTGTTTATGCGTAACTGCCTAGCATCTCCCTAATTATGCTCTCGCTCACGGCACGTGCGGGGTCTGTCCGTGTGGGTCCACGTGCAGTCGAGCCCAGGGGTCCCAACCAGGTAAACACAGGCCACACACCCAGTCAATCCATGCAACTTTTTCAAAGGAATTACTGGAGAGATCTAAGAATTCTTCAAAAATGTCACAATAATAACTATTTTATCTTTTTTTATACCATAATTATGATTTGGAGCTTCGCTTCTCTTATTTCACCCGGGCACACCACAACTCATGAATAAAATATGACAAGTTTGATAGCAGCCATTGGAGAGGGTTCATCCGTAACAGGAGACGTGCTCAGTGTACAAAGCGCTTTTGTATTCCTCCAGCCCTCATTTCTGGGGTGGGCTTTGATCTCAAGGAAGGACCACATGCTGTTCTCCTACCTCCAAGGTCCCTGCCCCCCACCCCACCATTCCTGCCTTCAGCACAACACCTGAAACCGTGTTTACCTTGCCTTTTAATGAGGACATTTCTAAACAATTAGAGAACAAATTTAAAAAACCAAAGGGTGCTCTATGCACTATGCAAGTGGCTTGAAACTACACATCAAACAACTGACTCAGGCGCAAATGGAACTACAAACGAGTTCCCAAAGTATGCGATCTGACCTCTTAAAAATCATGCCTGTGACTGCACCTGCCTGGCTAGATACTTAAAGCATCCAGAAGGTGTTCCTTCGAGAAGTTTCCTCTGCCCAGCAAAGGGTGTCAGTCCCTCCAAAGCTCAGTTTCCGGTCTGCCTCGCAAAGAAATAAATGTGAAAAGAAAGGAAAGTAACCTGTGGCTCCGCAAAACCATCGCCATTTATCATGGGGCCGCAGGGACGTCAGACTTCAAGTTTCGAGGTTTCATTTTTTTAAAGCAAATCTGGAAGCATCTTGTGCTATCACACACAGAGCTGGCTTCTGAGTTTCCTTCCAAATATAATTTCTTTTCCCCCAGGTTTGTTTCAAAATATGTAAAAAGCAAAAAAGACATCTTAAAGTCATCACTTGCCTAGAACTGGGGAGGGCTGAGATTTCCACCTCCTGGACAAACAATCTGCCAAACTTCCAAAGCTGTGGGTTTGTCTGTGGAGCTTGACGAATTGAAGATTAAGCTGAGACTATAAAACATTTATAGCACTCCTCAAGAAAATAAACCCTGGTATCAGCAAGAAAGTCAGAATGTAAAAGCTTAAACATATGTTGATTTCTTGTGTTTACTGTGCAAGGTGCACAGTGATAACTATTTAGGGTAATTGCAGGTCTGTTTTGTTGTTGGGGTTTTTTGTCCTCACCTGAGGATGTTTATTGATTTCACAGAGAAAGGAATGGGAGAAGAGAGAGAGAGGAGAGAGAAACATGGATCGGTTGCCTTCCATACATGCCTCGATTGGGGATCAAATCCACAGCCTAGGTATGTACCCAGACTGGGAATCGAACCCACAACATTTTGTTGTACAGGACAACACACCAACCAACTGAACAACCCAGCCAGAGCCAGGTCTGTATTGTTTTTTAACTTCACTTAATTACTCCAAAACAGTAAGGAGCCTTGAACTGAGGTGCCCTTCGAAGCAACTAGAAGCAGTCTGAAGCCCAGGTGAGTGCCTGCTATATCAATGCACTGAGGCTGTAGGTTCTGAGGGGGTCAGTCTAGTTACACTGCTTTTATCCAATCTCATGTTGCAGTAAACCGCACCTCACCACCGACTGACACTTTTTGACCTCAGGCAACCCAAAGGTGGCCAGATGCAGATGAAAAATGAAATTCTTCTCCCCCTACCGCTCCACCCCACACACTCACTCGCGTAAGCGAGACACACTGGCAATGGGAACAGGAAGATGAGTCTGAATCTTTGGCAGATAAAGAAAGCAGTGGCTCAAACACTCATGAAAAATAGTTAACTTTTATTCCCCCAGGACAATACACAATAGCAGCTGCCTGTTTGAAGGTGCTGGGCTGAGCCTTCCTTCCTTCGGAGTTGATGTTTCAGAGGTCAGATGAAGCCAAGGAATTTGGCAGCTGGCATTTAAATCTTTAACACACACTGTCCAATGGGATTAGACACCCAACTTTACTGGGTTTAGTGTAAAAACAAACAAAGAAGAAGGATAAAGAGATTCCCAATTCAGTCACATGTATACCAATATCAACAGTGCTTGAAATCCTGAGAAATACTGTCTTTAAGTCAAAGGATCAAGTAGTAAATCTCAGGGTCTCACCTGATGGATCTGGGACCTCAACCACTCTGAGCCCTGCTGGGTCACTCCCTCTCTCCTCCCCTGCCCGGGCATTCCCTTCCTCTCTCCTTCCATTTGCCTCCTCCCACCCAGACCTTGGAGGGCAGAGAAAGCACAACACTCTTCAGATCTACTTTTTCCCAGAAAAAGCCTGGGGACTCACAGTCTGGGACATAAAACTAATCTGCTTTTGTGCCAACATCAGTGTGTACCCAAATGTTTCTGGGACTCCCCGATCACCATCTAAGCACAGCTGGCATGCTAGACACAGCCTGAGCAGCAGAGAATCAAACCAGGGGTACCAGTTAAGTCAACTGAAAAGATGAGTAGAACACACCTGAGAACATTACGCTACATGCACTCCAGCCTAAACCTTTCTTTTTCACCGATGGTGCATAAAAGGCTGGCATTTCTCAATTCCGGCGTTAAATCTTGTCTCTGCTTTGTGTAAAAGGCCTAGCTGGGGGGGCTGAGCAGAGATGCAGACCCTACAGGTATAGGCAAGCTCCCCACCCCCACCCCACACTATATAGCACTGTATATGCTTTGGGACTTCTATTTGGCTCCTGGAGAGGAAAACAGAAGGGTTTTTTTGCTATTAAGATGGCAGCCGGAAGGTAGGAAATGATGTCTGCTCCCTCCTCCTGAAGCCTTTGAGGTAAGACTGCACAGGAGATGGGGTATTTTCTTCAGTGATTTGGTGGATCCTGCATGAAGCAAGGATTCGGGGTCATGGGCCAAGGCGTGGAGAAACTGGAATAAGGGTCCTCCTCCTACTGAAATGCAGAAACACGCTGCTCCTCTGAGGGGCGGGAGCCACCCCCGGGGGGACAGCTCCATCTTCCACTGGAGCAGGCTGCGTGCCTATCAACTGGCACCTCTGCGGCCCAGCGAGTAAAGAACCTGGCCCTGCTGGCACCCTGACCTTGGACTTCCCAGCCTCGAGAACACTGGCATTTTGTTATGGCATCCCCAAACTCACACAGACTGTTAAGAGGAAGCAGAAGGAATGCACCGAAATTTCCAGGAAGGGCGGGCATGGCTCTCACACCAGGCTCTGGAGGCAGGAGATATGACCACAGGCTCAGGTGGAACGACAGTTAGAAATAAAGAAGATCACATGACCCCCAGAGACCAAGCCTAAAGCTGAGAAGACAGGTGATAATAACAAGAGGGCAATTTTGGGGGGAAAGAGCTTCATAAGTCCCTATTAGATAAACTCAATGTGCCGTGATATAAAGGCAAGATTATAGATGGCGTAACAGGAGGAGGATGGGGTGGGGCCAAATGAGAACGCCGGAGCGGTTTGGAAGGGCGGTTGGGGAACACAGGGCACCTAGGACACGCAGGAACAGCGGGGAACCGGTCAGAGCCCCGCCGAGACCTGCCGATGGGAGCAGGAAGGGCTCTAAGCAGCCACATCTCGCCGTGCCCACGGAGCACAGGGGGTGGGATTTAGCCGAGGTCAGGGACTACAGTGAGGTTCTGAGCCCAGTGCTGGGGCAGAAAGATAAAACGAGGTGGATTCTGCCCAGAATGAGAAGCATTTTCGCAACTAGACAATGGCAGTGGTTGCACAACCCTGTGAATGTAATAATGTTGCTGAATTACACACTTAAAATGGTGAAAATGGCCAACTGTGTTATACACATTTTATCACGATAAAAGAACAGTATTTAAAAAGTTGATGGAAAGGTAAATGAAACCAGAGAAAGAAGAAAGGAGAGAGGGGAGATAAGAATGAGTTACGAAGAAAAATAAATGTTGCAGGAGAAAAAGAGAAAGGAGGAGAAGAGAGGAGGGAAGGACTTAGAGCTGGGCTGTCCTTCCCCAACACACACCATCACCCGTGTCCTTTCGCTTCCCGTCTAAACATTGCTGTCTAAATATCCTCCAACATTCTAATGACACGGCTTCTGTACCCCTCACCCTGGCCCATCCCACTCCTCCGGACTTGGTAATCCAGGCTATGTGACCTCTGCGCATACAGCGGGGAGCCCGGAGCTGAACGCAGCTGCACACGTGTCACATGCAGAATAGAGTCCACAGTAAATGGTTCTTAACTGAGGGTACTTAGCCCCCTGCCCCAGGGAGAGTTGGCAGTGTCTGGAGATATTTTTTGTTTGTCCTGAGGGTGCCAGCCAGAGGCTTTAGACCAGGAATGCTGCAAATGCAAAAACACAAGGAGCCCCACCCCAAAAAAGTCATTACTGGCGCAAAATAACCCTGCTCTAGCACAGTGTTATCCCCCATGATCTGGACATGACATTTCTATTAAGGTGGCCTGAGACTAACGGCACAGGCTCTTCTGGCTCAAACTGAACTCAAGTCAATGAAAAAGCCCAGGCCTTTACCACACAGACTGCTCTCGTGAAAACCTTGCTCTCGCATAGCTGAGCTCAGAACCACTGGGAAGCACTTATATTAATCCCTACAAAACTCCATCCTGCCAGTTTCAGTTCCTGGTTCCAGCCTATGAGGCGCTGAGAATGCTGATGCTGACATCAGGGAGGAGCCATTTGTCCTGCCCCACCACCACCAGCAGCCGCTCCTGACCAGGGGGCTGCGGATGGGATCTCGAATGGTTGGCAATGGGAGGGGGGTGGGGTTATTTTCCGGTTTGCAACATCCCTCTCAGCTGCTTTCCTGCCTGCCTCACTCAAGAGGATCGGGGCCTTTGCCTGGGCACCCCAGGTGGGAGCAGCCCTGCTGTGACAGCACCCCCGCTTCATCTCTCCTTCGCCCATCATCACCATTCGTGTGCACCTCACCACCAGATACCAGAGCCTCTTCCCTGCACTGCGGGGAAAAGCAACAGCAGAATGGCTGCATGTGTCGGGTCAGACACGAGCGTATATGTGGCTTGGGCCTGGGGGATTTGTTTCCCAGCTTTTCTTTGTAGAATGCAAAATATATGAATTGAATGAAAGAGCACTGAGTGTTGTTCTTCTCTGTTCATCCGCGCAGTTAGGTGAATCCGAACTTTTCACAAAGTCTAAAAAAACAATCAAGTCCGAGGCTGACTGACCTCAAAGCTCTGTGCTATAATGCGCTGTCAAATGTAAATCTGCAAAATGACAAATCTACAGAGAAACTTTCAGAAATTAGATACATCGTCATTTTGAAAATTAAATTTTCATGTTGCAATTTCTGGGGCTACATCTATTACATGATTTTCTTTTAATGTCGGTATAAGGCAGTCAATTATTCTTTCTTGGGAAGGGCTGTTTTTTTATGAGACCATGTCTCTCCTCCTTTGTTGATATTAAAATACCTGAGTAAAATATTGGTGAAATGAAGAGCGAATATATTTACATCTTTATTTGGCAAAAATAGAAGTTGAAGATCCTGCATCATATCCTAAATTTTTTCTGCAAATTTAGCAAATTTTGAAACCCACAATTCCAGGAGCCATTGACTAGAAGGTTGGATAAGTACACCTGTGATGCCTTCAGCCAAGCGGCTGCTAAAAAAAGCCAGCCCAGAAAGGATTATGTACAAGATCAGACAGCATGGCCCTGGGGACCACCTTTCAAGTCAACACCAATTCATGAATCAACACCAATTCATGAATCAACACCAATTCGTGACTCAACACTTCTAGGATACATTTGTTCAGCCAGCTATAAATCTACCGAGCTATGTTATCAACAAGCTCACACTTAACCATCTCACCCAAGGACCTTCCTGAGAGTCGGCTAAAGGCCCCAGTGAAATCAGAGCATATTTGTCTGTGAGATCATGGATGAGCTGATCAAGAACCCAGAGGTACTTGGATTATTTTTCTCGGTCTCATCATGCACACCACCTTTTTAAACTACATCATGGTTTTCCTTTGGAGAACCACCACTCACCCGCTTTCCTTCTTCGTGGTTCAGATGTGGACTCCACCCCCCAACTCCATGGGTAGACATGTGATGCAGGCCTGGCCAATGGGCATCATCCCTTCTCCTGACCACAGCATTTGGCTCAGGGATGGATATATGACCCATGAGAGTCTAATGAGACAGACAGAGTTCCCAAAATTTTTGTTTTACTTATTGACAAAACAGAGACATCTTTCAACTAAGTTTCTGGAGAGAATATGATATAATCCTGGGGTCCCTTGCTCCCCAGGGGGACAGCCTGCCAAAATGTAACCAACCCCAAGCAGAGCTAAACTGAGGAGATGGAAAGAAAGTGAGATTGAGTTGTGATAACATCATTAAAACACTTCAATCCAGGAGGGCTCAAGCCTATTCTTTCACTAACTTTGGTTACATGTGCCATTTAAATCTCTTTGTTTTGCTTAAGCCATTTTGAGTTGGCTGTTGATCTAGTGCAAATGACAGAGTTTGGTGGTACACAGATTCTTTTGAAAATGTGAGTTTGACACGTCCAGTCATTTCTTTTATCACAAACCATTTATTTTGCGCCTTCACATTTCCAGGTACTGTGCTAAATTCAGGAATACAACAGAGGATAAATTTGGCTCTGGCGTTTAAGAAGGTAGTTTAGTGAAGAAAACACCTAAGAACACAAATTACAAGAAAATATGTGATCAGGGCTAGAGTCAAGTATAATTAATGTAGGACTTCACAGGCCAAACCCAACTGATTCTGCCTTGCAGGGTCCAAGAAGCCATCAGAGAAAGGTGACATTTGAGTGAAGTCTTGAACCAGATCCAGGAGAGTCAATAATTTCTCTTCTAATGTTTCCATCTGTTAAATTTAAAAAGAAGTCTAGAATTGTGCCAAGAAGAGATGTGCTGATCACTAGGCCATGCTTTCTGGAATCCACAGTTTCTCTGTTAAAAAAATAATAATGATGATATTTATTCAGCCTTTCGGCATCTCCCTCATTCTCCACGATTTCCCTAGGATTGCAGGACAGAGGTTGAAGGGTCAAAACACAGCCCTTCCTATCTCCCTGAATGAGATTCCTCTGCGCCTCAGGGCTAGAGCTTGTTTAAGGAGTTGTGGGGCTCCCTATCCATTTTGTAAATAAGTTGAACTCTAATTTTTCTTATTCCTGTCTGCTCCACATTGTCCCACATTAAAATCATTCTACTAGAAGGAGAGGCTGAACCAAATGAGAGAGAGTGTCCCTGTGTCGCCTGTTAATTTTACACCTTCTGTTCCAAGCATGGTGCCCATTCCTACCTTTTTCTTCTACTCCTCCCAGCCTCAATAATAAAATCTTAAAACCATAATAATTTCTGGTACATCAGACATATCTCTGAAGTTTTCTGTTTAAAGGGCAATAACTTGGGTAAAGAATAATGTTATGGTCTCATCAATGACAGCTTTATTTAATAGAGAAAATACTCAAAAAAGAGTTAGTTTTTCTTTGCCATTTGCGCAAAAGATGTTCATAAATTTCTGCCCTCCTACAGTTCCCTCTGCTGAAAAGGCTGAGCCCAAAGCTAGAAATGGAACCATATCATCTCATTGGGTGCAGAAAAAGTACCTGACAAAAATGTAACAACCATTCATGATGATGGGGAGAAAACATTCAGTGAGTAGATCTTAAAAGTTCTCATCATAAGAAAAAAATATTTTGTAAGTATGCATGATGAAAACATTAACTAGACTTGCTGTGGTAATAATTTTGCCACATATACAAATATTGGATCATTACGTTGTACACCTGAAATTAATATAATGTTACATGTCAATTATACCTAAATTTAAAAAAACTCTTAGCAAACTAGGAATAGATGATAACCTCCTTGTTTTGATACAGGCCATTAAAAAAAAAAAACCTTACAGGTAACACTAAATGGTTCAATGTTTAATGCCTTCCCTCTAAGACTGGGACAAAATGTTTAGCAACACTTCTATTTAGCCTTGTACTGGACACCCTAATCAGTGCAATAAGGCAAGAAAAGAAATCAAAGACAAAATATTGCAAAGACAGAAGTCAAACTGCCATTAATACATATCAATGCAAATAAAGAAAACCTTATAGAATATGTAAAAGAAAAAAAAGTACCAGAACAAATAAGTGGATCTAGCAAGGTCTCAAGAGAAATCATTAATACATAAACGTTCATTGCAATTCTACAAAGCAGCAACAGACAATTTAAATGAAAGTTAAACGGTATTATATGTAGAATAGCATTTAAAAATGTAAGAGGATAAATCTAAAGAAAGGCGTGTAAGTCCTCTACACCAAATACAAAGTAATGTTGAGAGATACTGAAGAGGCCTAAACTGACGGAGAGACAGATAATGTTCATGGACTGACTGATGGAAAATTCAATGTTTTTCAGATGTGTATTATCCCCAATTGATACACTGATTGAATACAGTATATATCAAAACCCCAGTGCAATTTTTTGAAGAAATTAAAAGCTTACGTTAACACATAAATTAAAATAGAAGGGATCTGGAATTACCAAGCAGTTATAGGAAAGAAGGACAAAGCTGGAATTACTACACGGATTGTAAAACTTACTCTAAAGCTGTAGTAATCAGAGTGTGATATTAGGCCCTGGCTGGTGTGGCTCAGTGGATTGAGCGCTGGCCTGCAAACCAAAGGGTCACTTGTTCAATTCCCCAGTCAGGGCACATGCCTGAGTTGCAGGCCAGGTCCCCAGTAGGGAGCATTTGAGAGGCAACCACACATTGATGTTTCTCTCCCTCTCTTTCTCCTTCCCTTCCCCCCTCTAAAAATAAATAAATAAATATATATATATATATATTTTTTTTAAAGTGTGGTATTAGCATAAGAAAAAAGCTATGTATCAGTGGACAGAATGGAGCATACTGAAAGAGAACCACACAGATATAGTCAAATGATTTTTGACAAAGTCACCAAATCAATGAAATGGGGTCGGGGGAGTCTTTTTAACAAATGGTACCAGAACATCTATATATCTGTATAAAAAGAACCTCAACTTGTATCTCACACCATATACAAAAATTATTTCAAGGTGTTTCATAAACCTAGACATAAGTGCTGGAAACATCAAGTCTTCAGGAGATAAAATTTCTTCCCAGCTTTAGAGGAGGTAAAGATTTCTTAGACAAGACACAAAAAGCAAACCGCAAAATAAATAAATAATACATTGGAGTTGATCAAAATTTAAAATTTCTGCTCATAGAAACACCAGCAAGGATATAAACAGATAAGCCAGAGACTGGGAGAAAAACATCTGCAATGTGTATACCTGACAAAGAACTTATAGCCAGAATATATAAAGAACTCCTACAAATCAATAATTTTAAAAAAACAGTAATGAGTAAAAGACTTTAACTGGCCCTTTACAAAGATATAGGAAAGGGACACACACACACACACACACACACGATACTCAACATTATTAATCACCTGGGAAATGCCAATTAAAACCCATGTTAAATACTAGGGAGGATGTAAAGCAACTGGAACTCTCATCTTTTGTTGATGGGATGGTAAAATGAACAACTACTTTGGAGAACTCTCTAGTGGTTTCCTATAAAGTTACACTTATCCTCTGACCCAGAAACTCCACTTCTAGATATTTACTCAAAAGAAATTAAAATACATTCACACAATGGAAGACTAATTGGCAATAAAAATGAACCACTGATACATGCAACAACATGGCTGGATCTCAAAAATATTATGTTAAGCAAAATGAAACCAGATACAAATGTACATACGATATGATTCTGTCTGAAATCCAAAGACAGGCAAAGCTAAGTAACTGGAAGAATGGGCAGAGGGGGGCGCTGTTTATTGGAAATTTCTGTATCTTCGTTTTGGATGATGGTTTGATGGGTTTATACAATTGTAAAAACTCATCAAAGTAAATTAAGATCTATTCATTTTACTGTATGTTAATTATATCTCAATTTATAAGAGAGAAAGATTAACATAGAAAAACTGGATGTTCTTCTTCTTTTCCAAAAGATGTTAATAATTTCTTGCCCACCCTAGTCCCTGATGTTTACTATAGCAAATGAAACCTGCCTTCTCCCATCTCTGCTCCCAAAGCTAACTAAACCAAGAATTGTCACTCAACCAAAGTCAGATGTCCCTGAAATAGCTGAATTACATACCAATCTTGGATTATTTATAGTAATTTAATGTCTGTCTCTCCCATGATATTATATACTTCATGACAGTAGGGACCTTGTTGGTTTGGTTCTCCATTCTAGCTCTATTGTCTATAACAACTCCTGGGGCAAAACAGGCCCTTGGTAAATGTATGTCTCATAAAAGATGTATGGATAGATGGATGGGTGGACGATAGAATTAGAATAGACTACAGGGTTCTCTGGTCCAATTCTCTCCATGAGAACATAAAAAAGAGCGACCCAGGGAAATTTAATAATTTGATCAAAGTCACATAGCCCATGGCAGAGCTCCTACTCCCCCAGGTGACAACAGAGACACCCCAGAGGAGATGTGTTCTCTTCTGCTGCTGTATATTGTGTTGTTTACATGTGATGCCTGGAAATGTGGCAATGATCTTGCATGCCTGGGGAAAGCTAAACCAGCAGTCTGAGAAGAGTGGCACAAAAAGGAGAGGGGCGGGGAGAGTGATTTTTGTTGATTTCACTGAGCTACTGAACTAACCAACCTGGAACTTCCCTCCTATAGGACTTGTTATATGAAATAATAAGTCTTATTATTTAAGCTAGTTGAATGTGAGCTATCAGTTATGAGCAGGAAAAATACCCAAAACTTAGAGAGGCATGAGACGTTCAAGAAACTGAAGCAGCAGCATGGCCAGAGTACAGAACCAAGTGTGGGGTGAGACACCGCTGGGCATGTAGGCAGGGACCACATCACACAGGCCACCAAAGACTTACGATTTTATCTCAAAGATGATGCAAAGTCATTGAAGGAACACGGAGTTTTCTAGCTCTACTGTGGATGGGCAGAAGGAAGAAAACTCTGGTCATGGAGTGAAGGTTTTGCACCTGGGCTGACATGTTGTAGCCTTGACTTTTGGTACAAGCTCAACCCTCTTTTGTTATGACAAGGGTAAGAAGAATGGTGGGTGCTTAGCAATCTAACCAATCAGGAAAGTCACCAAGAGTATAAACTCTACCACCTTAGACCAACCTTCCCTTCCTGCAGTGATGTCAACAGACAGAACAGGTAAAGGAATGAGGGTACTGGAGGTGCAGGTTCTAACTACACAAGGAGGGAAGAAACCACACATAGCTGCCAGGATCAAGAAGGTCTGCAGCTCACAAACGTGGGTTTTCCTCTAACATCCAGACCCCTCTTCTCCATAGATGTCCAAAGGGTCTCGGGCATTGTCCTTGGCATAGACGCCTTCCTAATTCCATCTCAATTCCTTCTCTCTTTCAAATGAGAGGATGCCAAACTTCTCTTCATCACACCTCAACTTCCTACTATCTTGCTGACAAACACATGTTCTTGTTAGATCAATGTTTATATGCTTATTGCAAAAGATTCAACACATTCTCCTTCTACTAATAAAACATATCACACAAAATATTTTCAACCATGCATGACCACATGATTGTAGCTTCTCATACACAGGACTTCAGAGCAAGTACGTTTCTCATGTAGACTACTAAATATTTTCCCACTGTTTTCATACATTCAGTTGCCCTCCTGGTCAGCACTACCCATCACTCTGAGACAATATTCAGTGGTTCCACAAAATTATTATCATACATGCCAAGTGTTTTATAAGAAGGAAGTCAGGCACGTAATTGTGAGCAGAACCCGTCTCTAAGCCAAAGGGAAGCCAACCAACAGTCAGCTAACTCAAGAGTCATCACTGGAGATGTACCCTTCGGGGGGCAAAAAAACAGGAGAGGCTTTACTCTCGGTGAGAGCATGATGCTGACTCCAGTCACGGGCACAGGCCGAAGTCCCCTCAAGGTTCTTTCCAGCCTCCGGAGTAAAGGGTGTACAACCAGGGATAAACTACCCTGGACTTCACATCCTGGATTGCTGCTTTCCAAAACTATCACCAAGAAAAAAGTAACATAAAAATTAGTGAGAGCATCGAGAAAACAGGTCTAAAAATGATCTAAGATACATCATACAAATAAAATTTCACCTTCAGTATCTCTTATCTGCAAGTCCTGCCTGACAAACAACAGAATCAGAAAAAGGCAACACTCGATACCACTTGACAGAATCATCATCACTGTTTACTGAGTGCCCGCTATGTGTCGCATGCTTTGAATCCCTACTACACGCTTAAAGGGGGGAGGGTATTAAAATCCCTGCTTTACAGATGAGGAGTTCGAGGTCAGAGTGGGTAAGTTACTTGCCCAAGACCACTGACCTAGTAAGCGGACAGCAGGATTGAACCCAGATCTAACTCCAAGTCACATCTTTTCACTAGTCCCTGCCACCTTAAAACTCTTGAAAAGCCTAGAGACCTTTGTCTAATGATTCCCAAAGAACTTCAGTCGATGGATCACTGTAAGGCAATTGTCCCCAACCTTTCTGGTACCAGGTACGGGTTTCAGGGAAGACTATTTTTCCATGGACTGGGGTGGCGAGGGGATGGTTTGGGGATGATTCAAGCTCACCTTCCGCTGAGTGGCCCAGTTTCTAAAAGGCTTGGACCAGTACTGGTCCTCGGCCTGGAGGTTAGGGACCCTTGCTGTAAGGAGTAAGGTCAAAGGTCCAAGAGACCCTGTGCTTCTTCCTCCACCAACTGACACTACCAAAATAGTCCCTCTACCTGTGGCCACAGTCCACGTGACCAGAGAAGTCTTCCCTAACTCGGAGACATGGGTTCTAGTGGAACTCTGCCACTGACTGGCCCCTCCTGTTTCAGTTTCTTCACCTATTAGATAGAATAATACCTGCCCTTGCCAGCCTCGTGGGCTCATTTTGAGTTACACAGGCTTCAGACAGGTAAGAAATTCTTCTTCCTCATGAAGACATTTTCACTCTGCATGGACAGCAGAAGGAACCCTGAGATCAGAGCCAGATAAGAAGAATAAAAGTTTGCACTTCAGCCACGAGTACCCACATGTTCCTGGACAGGGCATTTCCCTACTCTGAGCCTCAACGTCCTCATCCAGACAATGATGTCATTGCACCAGATCAGTAATTCTTTACACCTGGCCCACTGCCAAGTGGTAGACCATATGCACTCTCTTGATGGGTCTCAAACTGAAAAATAAAGGTCCTTTGATTAATTTCATTAATAGATGGCATCCCATTCCAAAGAGTTGTTTTTACAGACAGCTAAGAGTTACTCACTGCTACCCTACTAAGTAGGTCATTGTAATTTGTGACCAGTAAGCTAATGTTTCTAGTTTATTAAGGACTCAAACACTTGGCAACTGCCAAAGCTCCTACTGTGCATGAACATGTGCAGATGGTTATAAGGCCCATAATTTTTAAGAAGAATATTTTGGTATCCACATATT